>APFE030847320.1:881-13742 GCA_000404065.3 Pinus taeda | reverse complement strand
GGCAGAATACCATGGGTGCACAATAGCATGTGCCCCAAAACCATCACTGTTTAACCTCCTTTGAATCTATCCCGAGTCAAGTTTACTTAACAATTCCCCCCTTAAACTTGACTTGGGGTTCCTTGACTAACTCCAGCCAAACCTGCCAAGTGAGACAATCCCGCTCACTCTAGCTCTTACCACCCTCAAAGTTTTTACCCGGGGTATTGTTAACCCGACATCGCCCCTATCACCTAGGTCTAACCCAGACTTTACCAGTGATTACCCAGAGGTACACATGCCTTACCAGGTCTTACAGTAGTATGCCCATTTACATGCAATAATTTTGACTTCATTAATTTTTTTTTTGTTTATTGCCGTTGTTTTTCTGACCCATATTCTCTCAATTGTGGGCATCCTTGTTTTGTTTCTTTGCTGCCTTCTTGCCAAGTTTAACTACCTTTAAATTCTGAGATGAATCCTTGAAACCCTCGCCTGGGGTGACTTCACCAGGAGGCCTTGATCTGGATCTGGAGTGTGATAACATGCGATGCTTCTTGTTTGGTTGATCTATATCCATGGCATTAGCATTCTCTTCCATGCCACTTGACCTTTCTCGCTTACGACCTCACCGAGACACACATTTGCTCTGAGCTCTCTCTATTGTTGCCAAAGGATCCCAAAACAACAACTGCTCCTCCTCCTCCTGATCCTCTACCTCCAGTCTCTTCGCTTGCAACAACTCTTTCATGGCCGCTACAGATTGCAGCTTCCTCGCCTTCATCTATCTGCCTTTGTAGAACCTTGTTTTGGCTGCATGCAGATTAGATTTGTGAACAAACTATGCATCAATCCTTTCTATGTCTACCAGGCTAAATAATCCTTGGCAACAAAAGAATTTTTCTGAAGCCAATACACAACCTTTGGCTCTGATACCAATTGTTAGGAAATTTACCTAGGAACATAAATAATTACTGAGAGGAATATATATATAAGAAATAACCAGCAACAACCATAAAGACATAAACACACATGTTTATTAGAAAACCCCAAATCTAGGGAAAAACCCGATCATAATGAAATTTCATTATCTTTGGCCAAAACCCTGGCCAATCCAGCCAAGTGAGCCTTCACTGCTCACCTCCAGGCCTTGCGTCACAATGAATTCCTTCCAACCTTTTATAGGCTCCATTACATATAATACCACGGGAAGAATACCATGGGTGCACAATACCATGTGCCCCAAAACCATCACTATTTAACCTCCTTTGACTCTATCTCGAGTCAAGTTTACTTAACATGACAGGTGCGATAAATTTTAAAAAAAGGGTAAATCACATGGTCCTCCTCGTAAGATATTAAGGCACATGCCTATAATCCTGAGGATCCAAAAGCTCTTTCATTGTAAAGAATTAGCTATGTTGTAGGGATCGCATGCCTCACATATAAATGAGTCAGGAGTTATGTGAATCCTAATAGATTCAATAGCCATAAAGCATATAGAAGATACATGGCCTGGAAAATTGAAAGATGAAGTACGAAGTCTACGACTCAACATAGCCATGGATGGTTTCAACACATATGCCCTCCAAAACAAAAACTATTTTGTTTGGCTTGTAGTAGTGATAAATAACAATATCCCCCATGGTTGTCCATGAAGAATGAACATCTTATGTTGGCTCTCATAGTCCCTAGTAGAAGACAAGTGAAGAATATGGTTGTCTACTTACCACCATTGGTAGATGAATTGAAGCAATTATAGGAAGGAATACATGTATATGGTGTATCAAGATCCATCACAACAGAGAGGATTTTTATGTTGTATGGCATATGTGCTTACACCATACATGATTATCTAGTGTTAAGAGTTTTCTCTGGTAAATTACATGTTTATTGATTTGGTTATATATGTAGCAATATTGTTTCAAATATCAATTTAATTCGCCACAATTGTTCTGATCTTCATGATGGTTGGCACGCCCTATACTATACAATAATTTCGCAGATCTTGTAGCAAAAGGGTATCATGGATGTAAATGTTGTGGGCCTTCTCTAAAGGTTAGGTGGTCTAACCACCTACAAAATAAAGTGTATGACTTCTCCAGGGTATTCCTCCCAGAAGAACACCCTTACAAAAGAGAAACATTTGCTTTCAATGGTAAACTAGAGAGAACCCAAAGGCTTGCAATAATGACACCACTTTAATGGATTAGAGCGTATGCGAGAGAGAAGAAGAAGGAGATTATAGAAATGTTTGATTCAAATGGGGAGCCTATGTTTGATGAATGAGAATTATTCGACACCTTTGTTGAGAAATTTCCCATTGGGATGAAAAGGAAATTTGTCTTTTATGAGCTCCTATATTAGGAGCATCTTAAGGTTTCCCACTTAATAGATCCTACCGTATATTTAAAAATGTTTCATCTTCTTTACGATGGCACATATCATCAAAAGAAAATGACACATTGGCTGTTAGGAGAGATCTTATTTCTTTAAAAACTAAAAAGAAACATTAGTAAACACAAAAAAGTAGAGGAGAGGTTGGTCCCTCTTGGTCTCTCAAAAAAGGTGATTTCTCATGGATTTTAGAGAAAAATGATATTGATTTGGAAAAGGAAGTTATAATGGGTGTGAGGGTGTCTTCTTTGTATGGGTCTTCACTACAATGTTGCTTCACTGTGGAAGGCCATTTGTCGGGGTTGAAATTGCATGACCATTTGAACCTTCTAAGAGTATGTGTTTCAAAAACATGATTTTATTATTTGTTATTATTTTTGTGCAATGGTATACAATATAATTAATTTTTATGTGTTTTCTTTGCAGTGTCATTATCCTCTACTCGTGCATGGGTGTATGAACCATGACTTCCCCCAATACCTACAACGTGCCATATCTAAATTATTTTATTTTGTACATTGGATCACATCAAAAGGAGATTCATATGGCTAGCATTCCACAGTGGCGTCAAGAGATAGTTGAGATTGTTTGTATGTTTGAGAAGGAACCACTGACGAGTTTCATGGACTTGCAAGTTCATCTTTAAATTCACATAGTAGATGAGGTTGAATTAGTTGGGGTGGTTTTTTGTTGTTGGATGTTCTTCTTAGAGAGGAACATGAAGAAATTGAAAGGTTTTGTTTGACAAAAGGAGAAACTCAAGGGTTTATGGAAGTGGGGTACATATCGTATGACTCTTTCTATTATTCCAGTGAGTACATCAGGTAGATTGAAAATAAACCAGTCGTGGTGATTTGGGACCATGAAAAGAATGAAGAAAAAAGAGAAGGGGAGCTTCTCCAAACGAATGAAAAAAGGGTGCATGCTAAAGAGTAAGTGACATATCATTTGTCAAATTTCTATACAATAACTATTCACACTAAACTTCGTAATGCATATTTTAATCTCATGTTTACTATATATGTTGGTTTTATTTCATTAGCAAATTTAGAAATTGAAGCCATCAACAAATTCATTCTTTAAAATCTGGAAGCAACACAACTGTGGGTCACATTGTATGAACATAAGAGGAGGAAATGGGACAATGACAAGAAATAATTCAGACGGTTGAATAGTAGAAGCATTCCCTATCTTGATCATTTAATAAAAATATGCCAATGATATGCCCCAAACAGTTGGGTTGCTGATCAAGTCAGAGAGAAATACAGTGCATCTAGTTGTTACTCGCGTGTTGAAGAGGATGTGTTAAACATAGGGATTGGATGCAACAACTCAATAATAATCTCTTTCTGTACATTTTTAACTTCATAATGCACCTTTGAATTTTAACATCTACATTTTATATTTTAATTATGTTTGGGTTATTAGACACATGACATTGTGATTTTTTCACTTTTTTATGGATGCATTTGTTCCCATCTATGTGGGAATATGACATCATTTTCGCAGGGAGGATGCCAATTATGGATGTGTGGCAATAGATTGTGGAGTGGAAGTCAAGTTCAACCAATCTAGTCGTGCTAGTCGTCACGATCAAAACCTAATACAAGAGGTGTTAGGTTATGTCATGAAGATACAAGAGATCATTAAAGCTGAATTCTCTTTGTTCCAATATGTTATTTTTAGGTGCAAGTGATGGGACACTTTTGATCAGAATAATGTAAAGGAAGATCACAATAGTAGGCTAATATCTATCAACTCTAGAAAGATGTGGCATGAAGCTAGGGAGCCTTCTGTTTTCCACAAACACTACAACCAAGTGTTTTTTTACTCATATGTGTTGGATATGGATTAGTGGTTCGTATTAAGACATGACCCTAGATCCAAACATATTTTTAGGAACAACAGTGTTATCATGCCAAGCGAGGAAGATAATTAGGGTGATGACAACAAAGACTGATGTGTACTTGTGTTATTTCATCATTTACTATTGTTGTAATTTTTGTTTTCTTTATTTCACTGATTATATTGCTTTGTATTCATCTTGTTGGCATTTTATATAATTGAAAAGATTCACAAATGCTTTTACACGTTTTTTTCTAGTGGAAACAATTTTACACTTAAAACTAAGTATTTCCATTGGTGTAATTATAATTTAAAAAATTAAAATTTTAACATATTTGTTTAATTCTAATTTACAGTAGACTTCTTCTATAGGCTTTGGATAGACATCAGGATGGATCAAAAGATTGTAATTTTAAGCATGCATTATCAATTTTGTACTCTTTTGTCATACTTTTGTGACCCCAAACATATATTTCTAATATAAAATATTTTCTACTCTAGATAATATAAAAGTCCATTTTGAATCCTAGAGGTGAGCACTCCATTAAGAATGCCTATTTATAACTATATTTTTTTAAGACATCAATCTAAATATACTCATTATCTCCTTTCTTAAATGACATCGTGAGTATCAATCTAAAATAACTCACAAAGTGATAGAAAATGGAGAAGGAAAATCATATTTGTGTTATATATGTGTACTGATAGGCCTACTACAGCCATCTTCAAAGTTTTTCAATATAGTAAAACAACCTCCCTTATTTTAACCATGCAACATATCTCCATAAAGAATGCTTATTTATAACTATATTTTTTTAAGACATCAATCTAAATATACTCATTATCTCCTTTCTTAAATGACATTGTGAGTATCAATCTAAAATAGCTCACAAAGTGATATAAAATGGAGAAGAAAATCATATTTCTGTTATATATGCGTACTAATAGGCCTACTACAACCATCTTCAAAGTTTTTCAATATAGTAAAATAACCTCCCTTATTTTAACTATGCAACATATCTCCATAAATATACATTTTTAAAACATGGTGTACAATATCTATGATAATAAGGATTCAAGGTGACAATCCTTCTCAAATAGGAAAATGAGAAAATCGGGAATTTGGAAACAACATTAAATATTTATCCTAGAAAGGTTCACAAGAGCACTGCATGATTTCGATAAAATAAGTTGATTCTTCTCTACTTGACTTAAAATGGTTGAGATGAAGGAATTAAAGAGAATGAATGTATAACTAGATGTTAGATACTTATTGGTTTATTAATTATTTCACATGTTTTTTCTTTAAATTTATATGAAAATCAATATAAATCATGTAGTTAAATTTATGAGGACTTTAACAATGAAAAAATGTGTATTAATATATAAGATTAAATTCTTGACGTGAGATATATACTCATGTTTACCATATTTAAATTCCAATTCTTGCAACATTATGTAAACAAAAAGGAGGTCTTATGTGCATGTGTAAAATGTTGACTGCATCTTTTTATGGACCATAAGAGAAACAAATGGGCCTACATGGAGGCATGCAAGGTTTTAATTTTTTCTTCATGGATAATGTCAGAATTTTGACTTTTTTTTTCAATGGTAATTCTAAATATTATTTGAATTAATAAATATTTTATGGCTAAAAATTAAATGATAAATAGTGTGATGGTGATTAAGAGGCATTCATTTGACTTTCTAATAGACTTGGTGATGCATTTTCCTTTCCTATTTGGATTATGTAAAATAAATATATATTTTTATGTATCTATAAGTAAATTATTTAAAGCAGACATTCTTTATCATTGTAAACATGATGTATTAGCTAGGAGAAATGTGTAAACATGAATTTTAGTGACTATCTCATGATAAATATGTGAAAAAAATAATATTTCTTGAATTCTTTATTAAGAAATAATCAAATATATTATTTGTCAAAAAGTTAAATATAATATAGTATGATTTTTGTATTATTTAACTCATATTTATTATTCAAAAAAAAAGATAAATTTAAACCACAATAGCAAATAAAGAACCAAAATAACATCAAAATGTTCTATCTTTATTACTAGAAAAAGAATCACTTGCATCTTTAAGGGAAAACTTCCAATAGAGGAAATCCCTAACTACAAGTAACTTCACAAGCCTTATTTTCCATTTCTTCATCATCTTTAGACAGAGAAATTTATAATTTAAATTGGTAAGAGTTGCTATAAACATTAAATTTAAATTGTTTGAAACTCTCATAACTTTAGTGATAAATTAAATTTTATTAAAACATAATTTTTTAAGTTGTATTAAATCTAAATTAATTATAAAAATATATAATATATATATGACTTTAAAATAAAAATTAATTATAAGTTTTTTTAATTTTAACAATATAGATTGAGTTTTTATAAACCTGTTATAACAATGGAATCTACCAAGATCATGAGGTTAACAATTCATTATATGTAAATCTCTTTTTAGAATTGCAGAAACTTGAAAAAAAGATGTACATGTTCCAAAAGATTTAATCTTCTTTTAGTGCTTCCTAAATCTGTGATTAAGATTGAATCTATAGATTTTCATTGTTTGAATTGTATTTTTGAATATATTATATTATAATTATTTTCTATTAAAATTGAATAAGTTGCACATTTTCGTCTTATTAATAAATGATAAATTATTTTACCTCTTTAAGTATTTTTTCTTTGCTAGTATTTGAAATGTTTTACTAATTAGGTTAGAATGAATATGTTATGAACTATCTAAGCATAGAAAAATATTTTATGGTAATTTTGCATTATAGTTTCAACCATACTAAACTTTGTAATTTATTAAAAATATCTTTGCATTTTTTAAAAAGAAGTCATTTGCATGTATATATATATATATATTATAATTATATATTATATATAATTTTGATATAGGTTTACTAATACATAATCTATAATAAATATAATTTCATTAAAATAAACATCATGATGATAACCATCTAACAAACATAAACATCATCTAAAATACACATTTAAATTCGCTAACATCATCTAATTATATACACCTCTAGCACATATAAATGTCATTAGCTAGCACACAAATCTAATAATCTAACAGAGCATCATCATTGTGATCACATCTAACAAAACACAAACATTGTAATCTAACATCATCATCACACACATCCTCAAATGTACATCTCATGGTAAATAAATTTTATGACATACACATCTAATTGCAAGCACATTAAATGAACATATCTAACATGACCTAACGATATAAACATCAACACCAACATATAAATTAAGTACATCAACAGTCAAACTATGAGGTGAAAGAAAAGGTGGTTTGGTTTGCTATTTGAAGATAAACATGCACTGTTGGTTGGTCATGAGGCAAAGGAGGAGGTGGAGTAATACTAGAAGCATCACTAGTACCCTAATCATCATCCGATGGGGTAGTACTGGGTGAAGATTCATGTGTATCTGTTGCATGCCCATCCCTCCTCGCTGCTAGTATCCTGGTATCTCCAATGATATGACACATAAGATTCATCATATTACATAGATAGTCCCTCAAGAGCTCTAATAGCCTAGGATCTCCCCTGATGTATCAAGTCGTCGCAGGGCAAACTCCCTCCTCAACCAAAATTCTAGGGAGTAAGTTGCAGTACTCCATCTTGAATCTGACGTCAGCTCTAGGTGGTCACATCCCTGTGCCCATCTACATTCGAGGATGTGCCTCACCCACCACGACCTCGACTATCTCTGCATCTGCACCTAGTGGGGGAGGAGGCATGTCCCTAACAAATTTTCCAATATCTACAAAATACATAGTACAAAAGATTAATTAGACAATTACATTAAATAATTTAATAAAACAAATTAAAGAATGTGTTAGAATAAATTTTATTCTAATTAATTAAGACAATTAGATGAAACTAGATTAATTTTAAAAAAAAAAACACTAATATTACCTCTATCATCTACAGGCTCATTTAGTGTGAATAAGATGTTGGGACACTGTCACTAATTTATCCCCGCATAAGGACACGACATCAAGAAAAACATGTGCGCATCCTCACTGGCTAGTAGCCCCAGTGCCTTAACAAAAATCTTGGTCGGATACTCCGATTGGCCCCTCTTGGGCATCATCTCACTCCACATGTGCATCCACACCTCAGCCATTGGCCTAAGAGGGCGACAGTCAAAAGTAGATCTCGTCTATGGAAACCTCTCAAAAAGAACAAAAACTATCATAAACAAAAAGGTAGTTCATCCTCTCATGTATCATAGCATGACATCTATCTAAATCCATGTAAAACTGTCGTAAAAAAACGGTTGACCATCTGATACATCATGGCCTCTACACAAAGAATCAACATAAAAAAAAGACGGTAACTAATGTGCTTCCAATCACTAGTATAGTGTGCAATGGTAATCATTAATAGTGAGAGGCACCTCACCACCTTTGCAGCAAAATAAGTGATTCATAGCTTTCCACCAGACACCTAGAAATCTATTGGTTGCACTACATGATTCCCAACATATATCTATGATTAGACAAACTGATTCTTTGCTGCAACACCATGCGAGACATCAGGGAACTGGGGGAAATCTTCCCCTCTCCTGGATAAGCCAGTGATAAAATAAATTTCCTCCTCAGTGGGTTGATACCATTGATCAAGACCAACACAGAAAGCTTTTTGGTGGGAATCCCAATGACAGATTAGTTGTTCCAACAACCCAAAGTGCCCCTTCAGGAATGTAGCCTCCTCATAGTATTAAGGAGGCCTACATTCCTCAAGAGGCCTTGGGTAGCTATGGTAATAGGGTGAGGGTATAAATATCTATCCCTCTCTCGTGCCTCCCACGGTCGGACCATATTGTATTAGTCCAACCTTTGCTCATGTTGATGTTCTTCCTCCCTCTTTTGACGTCTCTGCATGAATTACATATAAAATACACCAGCCTCATACATAAAACATAATTTTTTTTATTAAATGAAAAATGTGTTTATAAATATGGAGATATAAGATTAAATTTAAAAAAAATCATCCTTAGTGCACCAAAAAAATAGGAATGCACCAGATATGGTGCGCCACAAAAATAGTAAAGCACTGACAACGATGCGTACGTCGACTTGACACATTGCTTTCGGTTCACATACATACAAATACATTGATTATCTTTATTTTTAAATGCAGTGCGTTGACATAACATTTCACGCCGATGTGTATCCATAACATTTTTGCACCGAAATGGAACATTCAGGTTAACGAATGCACTGAGCTATAATTTTTTATTATTATGCATGCAACGCATTTGGTAAAATAAACACCCCGGGAAGTAACTTTGACCAGATGCACCGCCATAAAAATTATAACTTTGCTCAGTGCATTTAAATTTACCAAATGCACTGAAAAAACTATGACGCATTAACAAAATGCGTTGATATGTGGTGCGCCTTGTAAATTTACAGGGTGCACCATAATCAGTTCAAGCCGAATCTGTTGAACGCAACACACAAGTTTTTTTTTTAACAATGGATTTTTTTACCTATATTTCAATCCTACTCTACTAAAAAATTAAATTAGAGAGGAACATAGACATTACCTAGACATTTGCTCGTCGGGGAGGCATGGTTGGCACATAAATGGAAAAAACAAATTTTAACAGTGTTTGAGAAAATTCTAAAGCCATGCAATGAGAAACGAACGTAAGGATGGAAATCAAGGGAAACATCAATGGTAGAGCACTTCACAAAGACAAAAGTAGCACCGGTGGTTGAGAGGTCTACAACACTACAAATGGTAAAAATGAATTTTACGACCTATATATATATATAACCCTATTATGGTGTGCTCGAGCAACAACACCAGTGCCTACTATTTCCTAAGCACACTGCTATTTTTTAAATTAAAAACCCTATAGCGGTGCACCTTTCTATTTACACATCAGGGTGTTTCAATACATGAATAACATCATTGCTTTGTGGGAGTATAACACCAATGGTGAAAATGAATTTTACGACCGACATTTTTTAAATTTAACCTTTTTTTAGTGCTATCAAGTAGTAAATGCATTGGCGCGCGTTATATAGGTAGCACACCATTGTTTTTTTGTATAAAAAACAACCCTGCAACAGTGCACAAATTTTTGTTAAGCATCGGGACCTTTAGTTCAATTAATAGCACCAGTGCGTATAATATTGAATACGTGCACCTTTATTTTTGTAGAAATTTTGAATAATTTAACACATATTCAACAGAGATTATCCTGATCATGTACTATTGCGGAAAACATACACAATACATAAGCTCCTCTACGTTGATCATCAATATAGCAGCATCAATAACAATAAAACATCAAGAGCATTCACCCATTAACACAGTATGTATCCCGGGGAAAGCATCTCGCTAAAAACCCCAACTATCTGTATATTAATGATTGAGTCATGTAACATTACAAAGTACAATGCTTATCACAAGCAATCCAGTACCAGATCCACCTGTTACACACAATACAGCTCAGATCTGAATCAATCACTGGCTCAAATCTCTTCCGCTGCTTGCCTGCCTCCGCTGCTCAATACCTGCACAAGAACCGGTGATAATTCCAAGGCAGCCACGTCTTTCCTTGGCTAAATCACGTGAGAACAAGCTACAATGTGGGCAAACTCATTGGCATACTCAATCCCCTGATTTGTGCAAGATCTGGTGCACAACTATAGTCACAACTGATAGCAATCTGATTCTCTAACACCTGTCCCTGCTGAACTGAACATGCACTGACATGCAACTGAGTTAACTGATGTATTCATTAGTTGTATTATGAGTTAATAACTTGTGAATTAATTAATAACTAATTCACCCAACTCATCTCTAGTCTATTCGCCAGTTAGACTAAATACAACCAGTTTAACAAAGCTAAACTGAACACAACTCCATCAACTGCACCTCCAGTCCACTAAACTCAACTCACTTGAGTTCTAACTGAAGTCATGATGCAAATATTCAACTAACACATAAGAACCACGTATTTCCTTCATGCAATTGCATGTGCCACATCCGTAGCTCGAACTGAAGTGCTCCAAGAGAATAAGATTAAGTTTATAGTCCAAATATATTATTGTGAGATAATAATATTTGACTTTTCTATTTTTAGCCTGGCAGTCTAAAAATAGACTTGATCACTCACACTTTCATCAAAAAATAGAAGTCCATCTATTTTTCCAACTTGATCAATCATCCATAAACAACAACCTGCAATCCATAGACATGATCCATATGTCTAAAAATAGACATAGTCTAAAAATAGACTGCGCCAAAAATAGCCTGCGGGCCCACTTAGTGAAGGCGACTCTTTTCACTAAGCTCCATCATCTTGTTGCAATCTAAACACTCTCTCTCGACAAGATATGGATTATCAGCAACCCCTATCCTACCTTGGTGGTACTCGAATTTTCTCCTGGTGAGAGCCTTCGTCAGAATATCAGCATCCTGATCCTCCGTTGGAATGTACGAAAGTAACATGATCCTCCGCTGCACACAATCTCTGATATGATGGTACCCGATGTCAATATGTTTATATCTATCATGAAATACAAGATTAGCTGAGAGTTTAATGCAACTCTGGTTATCACAGTAAATCACAGTAGGATCCAAATGAGAACCGAACAAACCAACTAGGATCTTCCTCATCCATATAGCCTCGCATGCAGCCAAACTTGCTGCCATATACTCGGCCTCCGCTGAATTGAGTGCCATGGATCTCTGTTTCCTGCTGTACCAAGAAACTGCTGTCGATCCAATACTGAAGACCCCTCCTGATGTGCTCTTTCTGTCCGTTGGGCTCCCTGCCCAATCTGCATCCGTGAAGCCACATAGCTTCACCTCATCCTCCTGTCTGTACCACAAACCATATCCCGATGTGCCTCTCAAGTAGCGCAATAAATGCTTGCCCGCCTTCCAGAAGAGCTTGGTAGGCTTAACCATAGCTTGTGAAAGCTGGTTAACTGCATAGCATATATCAGGTCGTGTATTGACCAAATACATCAGCGACCCCACCAACTGTCGATAAACAGTGGCATCCACTTCTTCTTCCGAAGTGGCATCCTCCTTCCTCCAACCTCCAAGAAGAGGAGTATCAACAGGCTTGCAGCCATGCATGTTGAACTTCTCCAGTATCTCCCGAGCATACTTGCCCTGAGAAACAAACAGTCCACCACTGTGTTGCCATATTTCCAATCCTAGGAAATAGTGAAGGAGGCCCAAGTCCTTCATCTCAAACTCTGTAGCAAGATCTTTCTTTCATGACAGTATCAACAGCTCATCACCCGTTAGAATCAAATCATCAACATACAGTACAATGATAAGCAACTTACCCTCCACCACAATCTGGTATAGGTTAGGATCTGCCTCGCTCTTGGAGAATCCAAGTCCTGGGAAATAGCTGTCTATTCGTGTGTACCAAGCACGTGGTGCTTGCTTCAACCCATACAACGCTCTCTTGAGCCTGCACACATGCGACTCGCTGCTGAAGACTTCAAAGCCTTCGGGTTGCTCAATGTACACCTCCTCCTCAATGACTCCATTGAGGAACACAGTCTTCACATCCATCTAATGAATGTGCCATCCCATCTGCGCTG
>APFE030847315.1:0-15166 GCA_000404065.3 Pinus taeda | reverse complement strand
GGGCAGAGAGTGCGAGAAGGAGAGGTAGAGAGAGAGGGAGAAGGGGAGGGGCAAGGGAGGAGGAGAGGGAGGGAGAGCGAGAAGCAGAGAGGAAGGGAGGAAGAGACAATGAGGGAAATATGGGGAGAGAGAGGGAGAGGGAGAGAGAGAGGGAGGGATGTAGAGAGAGAAGGGGTGGTAGTGGGAGTGATTGGAGGGAGAGTGAACGGGTGGGATATTGGTGAGAGAGGAGAATAGGGTGAGGGAGAGGGGGATGTAGAGATAGGTGGGGAGAGAGAGGAGGAGGGAGAGGGAGAGAGAGAGAGGGAGGGACGCGGAGAGAGAAGGAGTGGTAGGGGGAGTGATGGTAGGGAGAGGAGTCAGTGATGGGGGTGAGAGGAGGATAGGGTGAAGGAGAGGTGGAAGTAGAGATAGGAGGGGGGAGAGACAGAGAGGGGAATAGAGAGGGAAGGGGAAGAGGGACGGTGAGAGTGAGAGGGGGAGAGGGAGAGAGAGTGGAAGGGGGATAGGCGGAGGGGAACATAGTGGGAGAGGGAGAGGGAGAGAGAGAGGAAGAGGGCGGGGGGAGAGGGAGGGGTAGAGGGAGAGAGAGGAAGTGGGGAGGGGCGAGGGAGGGGGAGTGTGATGGAGAGGGAGAGGGAGAGAGGAAGGGAGGGAGAGATAAAGGGGGAGTGATGGGGAGAGAGAGGGAGAGAGTGATGGGGAGCGATGGGAAGAGAGAAGGTGTGGAGGGAAGGGAGGCAGGGAGAGAGGGAGAGGAGGAGAGAGAGATGGGAGAGAGAGGAGGATAAGATCAGGGAGAGGGGAAGGGGGAGAGAGAGGGGGAAAGGGTGAGAGAGGCAAAGAGGGGGGCACGGGGGGGAGAGAGGGGAGAGAGATAGATAGAGAGAGAGAGGGGGAGATACAAAGATAGTGTGAGAGATTAAGAGAGAGGGAGAGGGAGGGATGGAGGCAGAGAGAGAAGGGGTAGTAGGGGAGTGATGAGAGTTGGAGAGAAGGGGTGGGAGATTTGGGGAGAGAGGATGATAGGGTGGGAGAGAGGGTGAGGTAGAGATATGTTGGGGTAGAGAGTGGGAGGGGAACAAAGATGTGGAGGGGAGGAGGGTGAGAGAGAGTGGGAGAGGTAGAGGTGGAGAGAGAGTGAGAGGGGGAGGGGCAAGGGAGGGAGAGGGAGGAGGAGAGAGGTAGGGAGGGAGAGACAAAATGGGAGAGATGTGGAGAGAGAGGGAGAGGGAGAGAGAGAGAGGGAGGAATGGAGAGAGAGAAGGGATGGTAGGGGGTGCAATGGGAGGGGAATAGAAGGCGTGGGAGATGGGGGAGAGAGGAAGATAGGTTGAGGGGTAGGGGGAGGTATAGATAGGTGGGGGGAGAGAGGAAAAGTGGAACAAAGAGGGGGAGGGGGAGAGAGGGGGAGTAGGGAGAGAGAGTGAAAGAGGGATAGGAGGAGGGGAAGAGAATGGGAGAGGGAGAGGTAGAGAGAGGGAAAGGGGGAGCGGAAAGGGAGGAGGAGAGGGAGGGAGAAGGAGAAGGAGAGAGGAAGGGAGGGAGAGACAAAGGGGGAGGTATGGGGAGAGAGAACGGGTGGTAGGTGGAGTGATGGGAAGGGGAGAGAAGGGGTGCGAGATGTTGGAGAGAGGAGGATAGGGTGAGGGAGAGGGTGACGTAGAGATAGGTGTGGAGAGATATAGGGATGGGAACAGAGAGTGGGAGGGGGAGAGGGAGAGAGGAAGTGAGATGGGGAGAGGCATAGAGAGAGGAAGAGGGATAGGGGGAGGGGGAAAAGGAAGTGGGAGGGAAGTATAGAGAAGGTAGAAGGGGGAGGGAAAGGAAGGGGAGAGGGGGAGGGAGGGGGAGGAAGAGACAATGGGGGAGGGATGGGGAGAGAGAGGGATAGAGAGACTAGGAGGGAGGGTGAGAGAGAAGGGGTGGGAGGGAAGCGAGACAGGGAGAGAGAGAGAGGAGGAGAGAGAGGAGGATAGGGAGAGGGAGAGGAAAAGGGAGAGAGAGAAAGAGCGGGGAAGGGGGAGAGAGAGATAGAGGGAGAGAGAAAGAGAAAGGAAGAGAGAGGGAGAGGGGGAGATAGGGAGATAGTGAGAGAGATAGGAAGAGTGGGAGAGGGAGGGAAGGAGAGAGAGAAGGGGTGGTAGGGGGAGTAATGGGAGGGGGAAGGAAAGGGAAGCTCTTAATAAAGTCTTATAAACCCTAAACCTTAAACCCTAAATGTGAAAACCTAAACCCTAAACTGTAGGCATTTTAAATCATTTTTAAAAGCATTTTTTAGTTTTTATTTAAGTGTTTGTTAAAATAAATTAATAAATTGTTATAAACCTTAAACCATAGACATTAAACTCGAACCCAAAAACATAAACCCTAAACCATAAACCCTAAGAATTCTATAATGGTTTAAGAAGAATTTTGTAACTTTTATTTAAGTGTTTATTACAAGAATTTACTAAAGTGTTACAAACCCTAAACCATAAACCCTAAGAATTTTATAACAGTTTAAAAAGAATTTTGCAACTTTTATTTAACTGTTTATCAAAAGAATTTACTAAAGTGTTACAAACCCTAAACCCTAAACCCTAAAGACAAAAACATAAACCCTAAATGCCAAAACCTAAACCCTAAACCATAAACCCCAAACCCCAAATATTAAACCTTAAACCTTAAACCCTAATCCCTAAACATTTTATAACATTTTAAAAATTATTGTGTAGCTTTTTTTTAAGTGTTTATTAAAAGAATTTACCAAAATGTTGTAGACCCTAACTAATAAACCATAAACCTAACCCCATAACCCCAAAGTTTATATTAAAAGGATTTACTAATTTGTTATAAAACCTAAACCCTGAAAGCTAAAGCCTAATCCCTAAAGCCTAAACCAAAAACGGTTAGCCCTAAACCCTAGACCCTAAACCCCAAACCCTAAATCCTAAACCCTAAACCCTAAAACCTAAGAAGTTTATAACAATTTTAAAAATGTTTTGTAACTTTTATTTAAGTGTTTACTAAAAACATATGCTAAAGTGCTATAAACCCTAAACCCTAAAATCTAAACCACAAACCCCTAACCCTAAACCCTAAACTATAAACCCTAAACCATAAGTATTTTATAACATTTTAAAATGTGTTTTGTAACTTTTATTTAAATTTTTATTAAAAGCATTTACTAAAGTGTTATAATCCCTAAACTCTAAAATCTAAACCCTAAACCCTAAACCCTAAAACGCACACCCTAAATCCTCAAAATTTTATAGCATTTTAAAAACGGTTATGTAATTTTTACTTAAGTGTTTATTGAAAGAAACTACTAAAGTGTTATAAACTATAATCGCTAAAACGTATAGCCCAAACCCTATACCCTAATTGTTTTATAACATTTTAAAAAGTGTTTTGTAACTTTTATTTAAGTGTTTATTAAAAGCATTTACTAAAGCGTTATAAACCTTAAAACCTAAACCTTAAGCCCTAAACCCTAATCCCTAAGCATTTTATAAACCTTAAAAACTCTACCCTAAACCCTAAGACCCAAACCCTAAACCCTACACCCTAAACCCCAAACCCTAAACCCTAAATCGTAAATTCAACCCATTTTATAGCATTTTGTAAATTTTATTTAAGTGTTTATTAAAAGATTTTACGAAACTGTTATAAACTGTAAATTGAAAACCCTGAACCCTAAAACGCAAATAATAAACCTCAATTCCTTAACTCGAAACGATAAACACTAAGAATTTTATAACATTTTAAAAAGAAGTATGTAACTTTTGTTTAAGTGTTTATGAAAAGCAATTACTCAAGTTTTATAAACCCTAAACTCTAAAACCAAAGCGACAAACCCTAAACCCTATAGCCTAAACCCTAAATCTTAAGCATTTTATAACATTGTAAAAACTGTTTTGTAACATTTAATTAAGTGTTTATGGAAAACATTTACTAAAGTGTTATAAACCATAAAACCTAATCCCTAAACCCTAAACATAAAACGCAAAATAAAAACCCAAAAACCTAAACCCTAAGCATTCTATAACAGTATAAAAAGAATTTTGGAGCATTTATTTAAGTCTTTACTAAAAGCATTTACTAAGATCTTATAAACCCTAAATCCTAATCCCAAAGGCCAAATCATAAACACTAAACCCTAAGCATGTTATATCATTTAAAAAGAATTTTGTAACTTTTATTTAAGCCTTGACTAAAACCATTTACTGAAGAGTTATAAACCATAAACCCGATGCTAAACCACCCTAAACCCTGAAACCCAAACCCTAAATGCTAAACCCTAAATGGTGATCATTTTATAACATTTGAAAAATAATTTCTTAACTCTTATTATAGTTTTTATTAAAATAATTTACTAAAGCATTAAAAACCCTAAACCCTAAACCCTAAAATCTAAACCCCAGTCCTCAAACCCTAAACTCTAAACCTTATATCCTAAACTCTAAGAATTTTATAATATTTTAAAAATTGTTTTGAAACTTTTATTTAAGTGTTTATTAAAATCATTTACGAAACCCTCATAAACCTTAAACCTTAAACCCTAAATTCCAAACCCTAAACCCTAAGAATTTTATAACATTCTAAAAAGTGTTTTTTAACTTTTATTGAAGTGTTTATTAAAATAATTTACTAAATCCTTATAAACACTAAATCTTAAAACATGAAACCTAAACCCTAAGCCCCAAACGACAAAGCCCAAACCCTAAATACTAATCATTTTATAACATTTTAAAATGCGCTTTGTAAATTTCATTTAAGTGTTTATTAAAAGCATTCTATAAAGTGTTATAAACCCTAGAACATAAACCCAAAATCCTAAGTATTTTATAAAATTTTGAAAAGTGTTTTGTAACTTTTATTTAACATTTTATTAAATTAATATACTAAATTGTTATAAACCCTAAAACCTAAGCCCAGAAGAGTAAATCCCAAAACCTAAACCATATACCCTAAACGAAAGGGTACATGTTCATAATCCAATGGTTGAGTCCATTCACACTCATCGTGAGAGAGACTTACTGAATCTGGTAGGGCCTTATCCTGGTGAATGAAGACGTAGATGGGAGCGTAGGATGTGTATTTGTGCAACTTGATTTCTTCTACAGCTTTTATGTATTCCCCCAACCTATTTCCTATATCTCTTAGCGATTCGTCATCCAAATATTCCTCTGTCAGTGAGTACATCCTGATCCACACTGGCGCCTAGCTGAGATCCTCCTTGTCTGGGTTGAATCCTGCTGCCCATTCCCTTAGATAGAGGCCAACAAAGTTGAAACAATATGGCACTTCATCTATTACTCGGTTCCTGTCTTCGATGCAGAGAAAAATCATTGTAAAGAACCCTTTTGGTCCTAGCTGTAGCGTGACATGACCCTTGGGTTTCCATTTGGCCGAGATCCATCCATGCAATGCTTTTTTTGTTGGCCAGAATCAAATAAATTTTCCAATGAGTGCATGGTCCCTCATATAATGGATTCTCCCATTGACTCTGTGACCGGGTAGTTCTACTCTGGGCCTTTCCGCTGCTATGGGTTTGCATGTATTCGAGGTTACCTTGGGTACCTCTGTGTGCATTGTATTTCTTTCTGGTATCTCATTATTTCTTCCTGACTGGTTGAGGGGCGCATTTATTTTGTCTTGCAAAGGGGGTTCTCTATGGACCTCTTCCTCATGTTCCAACCCTGAAGGTAGAGATCCAATTTGCGCCAACAGTTCTCTCTCGACTTCTGGGGAGGGCTTTGAGGCCCCGCCCTGAGATTTTCCCATATCCGTTCTCGCTATACCAATGTTTTGTTTTTTTTGTTCAATTGCTACTGCGGCGCCGCTGTGACGGTGGACTCTACATCGTTGCAAGGTTTCCTCAAACCCTAGTTGAAAAGCACGCTAGCCATCCCTCCTCAAACTAATCAAATAACAAATTTATATTACCTTACACTAAAATATATATATATTATCATTAACACAACTGAATGTGGTTGATAATAAAAAACGAATAAAGAAATATATGATTATAAAAAATATAAATTATATATATATATATATATATATATAGTTATATATATATAAATATATATATATATATATATTTATTAGTTAATGGAAAAAACAAAACAACTCGAGCTTGTTGAGCTTGTCGCAATAATAAAATAGTCGTTAATAAAACAAAAGTGAAAAAACATAATAATAAATTTAGTGGAAAAACAAAAAGGAATAGAGAATGAAACTAATAATAGAGAAACTATTTAATCCTCTATCTACATACTCCATTTATAAAAACAATTTAATAAAGTTTAGGGAGAGTATCTACAATTCAGGCCATTGTGCGATGTCATTCTATCTGGTTTGAGATTCACCTAGGGAGAAGATGATGGACGGAATGAGGTTTTCAATGAGGGAAAGCATTGGAGTAAGATCTATGAAGGTTCTCAGTAACAACAATTTGAAATGACAATTTCTTATAACATCATTTCTTCCACGAGCGACAACGACTTTTTCGTTCATTCTTGTTGCGGTAATAGAGGTTGAGATAAGACAAAAATGAAATACTTTGTGAAATGCTCAAGAAATTAACAGTAATGAACGACATTGTAGAAATGAAAGGACTAGGGTTTTGATGGATCCAAACATTGGAGAATAACAAGGTGCGAGTAATATTAAAATTTACCTCGAATTAAATGGGTTTCATGGTGAACAATGCTTGTTAAAATATAAAAACATAATAACATAGATAAACAGTGAATTGAAATAAAGAATAACAGAATGAAATATAATCAATATAGATAAAAACGAACTACAATCAAGAAATATTTTCGAGGGATAACGATCAGTATCCTAAAACCAATTTGCCTAGCTTTCACTTGATAACACACCAACCTTAAATTTGAAAAACACGACATCAATTTTTCTCGATAATAAGATGGTGGAAGGAATTGAGTTGAGTCAGATTTTTTGGAGTCACTTTGAAAATTCATAGAAATCATTTGGTAGTGTTTATGAATTGGCTACGGCGTGTAATGGTGGATTTCTTGAAGGATCAATTTCCGCTCGAGTAATAATTACCTATTGTAACATAGGACGCCTACATCATCTAAAGAGATCAACTAATTTAACTCTCAAGCCTTTGATCAACGTTGATGTAACTCTCAAATCTCCCTATATCTTGGCTAAATACATTAATATTACTATTTATTTAATTCTCAACTCTCAAAGAATATTATATCGCTTGACCAAACAAACACAGTTGCAAAAAATGGATGAAAAACTAACCGTGAAGCCTGGCTGGCTTCATCCTCATCCAAACACACACAAAATGGACGAGGAATGAACCGTGAGGGCTGGCTGGCTTCATCCCCATCCCAGCACACAGATGCATATGCTCCAATGCCATTACGCACTCAGGCCTTAAAGAATGCGCTCAACCCATAGAAGTAATTTTCGTGGTTGTATGAGCTCTGCACAAGCTATTTTAATGACTCCGTGTGATATGCAAATGTTTTCAGAATCCTTCCCTTCTTAGCTATGCTTTTCTCTTGAGGGTTTTAACTTTGTTATAACAGAAACCTCATTAAATTTTACGCTTTTTTTATGCTTAAATCATTTCTCTTTTATCATATTGTGATTAGAATATTTTGTTTTTGGTTTTTTCCGCGGCTTTTAACTTTGTTATAGCGACAACCTCATTAACCTCATTACCTCATCAGCTTTTGCGCTTTTTCGCTTAAATCATTTCTTTTTTCATATTGTGATTAGGATATTTTTTTTTTGGCTTTTTTCTGAGGTTTTTAACTCTGTTATAATGGAAACTAAACCCTAAATCATAAACCCTAAGTCCTAAGCATTAATCCCTAAACCCCAAACTGCAGACATTAAACCCTAAACCCTAAGCATTTTATAACATTTTAATTATTTTTTTTAATTTTTATTTAAGCATTTATTAAAATAATTTACTAAAGTGTTATAAACCCTTAACCCTAAACTATAAATGACAAACCCTACACCCTAAACCCTAAACACTAAACCTCACACCCTAAACCCTAAACCCTAAGCATTTTGTAACATCTTATAAAAATTTCTAACTTTTATTTAAATGTTTATTAACAAGATTTACTAAAGTCTTATAAACCATAGACTCTGAACCCTAAACCCTCAGAAATTTATAACATTTTAAAAAGTGTTTTTTAACTTTTATTTAAGTGTTTATCATAAGAATTTACTGAAGTCTTATAAACCCTAAACCCTAAGAATTTCATACCATTCTAAAAAGAGTTGTGTAACTTTTACTTATGTTTTTATCAAAATAATTTACTAAGGTGTTATAAACCCTAAACCATTAAAACTAAACCCTAAACTATAAACCGTAAACCAAAAAATCTAAACCCTAAGCCTTTTATAAGATTTAAAAATATGTTTTGTAACTTTTGTTTAAGTGTTTATTAAAACTATTTACTAAAGTGTTATAAACCCTAAACCCTAAACCCCAAACTATAAACCCTATACCTTATACCCTAAAACCTAAACCCTAAGCATTTCATAACATTTAAAAAAGTGATTCGTAACTTTTTTTACGTGTTTATTAAAAGATTCTACTGAATTTTTATAAACTTTAAACCCTAATCCATAAAACCTAAACCCTAAACGCTAATTAATTTATATAATATTAAAAAGTGTTTTGTAACTTTTATTTAAGTATATACTAAAATCATTTACTAAAGTGTTATAAACTCTAAACCCTAAATGCTAAAGCCTAAGAATTTTATAACATTTTAAGAACTTTTTGTAACTTTTATTTAAGTGCTTATTAAAAGAATTTACTAAAATGTTATAAACCCTAAATCCTAAACCCTAAACCCCAAATCCTATACACTAAGCCATAAACCCTAAGAATTTTATCAGTATCTATAATAAGGGAATACAAAACATCTGTATGTGATTGTAGGAGGGAGAAAATTGTCGTACACAGATACCCAAACCTTTGTTTTCCATCCTTCTCCATAAACTTGTTTTATTTTATTTATTTTTCTTCATAACTCCTCGAGGCTCAACATGATGAATGAATTATGTGTAATATGTAGCAAAGGATACCCACTTAAGGTGGGGTGCTTCATCCCTAAACCCTAAACCCTTAACCCTAAACCCCAAAACCTAAACCACTAAACCCTGAATCCTAAACACTAAACCCTAAGAATTTTAGAACATTTTAAAAAGTGTTTTGTAAAATTATTTAAGTGTTTATTAAAAAAAATTCTAAGGTGTTATAAACCCTAAACCAAGAACCCTAAACACCAAACCCTAAACCCTAAATTGAAAATGTTAAAACTTAAATTGTAAGCATTTTATTAAGTGTATAAACCTTGAAATGTAAACCCTAATCCCTAAAGCCTAAACTCCAAACGCTTAACCCTAAACCCTAGACCCTAAACCTCAAACCTTAAATCCTAAACCCTAGGCATTTTATAAAAATTTTAAAAATGTTTTGTAACTTTTATTTAAGTTTTTACTAAAGTGCTATAAACCTTAAACCCTAAACTCTAAACCATATACCCCTAACCCTAAACCCTAAACTGTAAACCGTAATCCCTAAGTATTTTCTAACATTTTAAAATGTGTTTTGTAACTTTATTTAAGTTTTTATTAAAAGAATTTACTGAAGTGTTATAATCCCTGAACTATAAACTATAAACCCTAAACCCTGGACTTAAAACCCTAAACCCTAAACCTTAAAACACAAACCCTAAACCCTCAAAATTTTATAGCATTTTTAAAATGGTTATGTTATTTTCATTTAAATGTTTATTAAAAGAATTTAATAAACTATTATAAACCATAAACCGTAAATACTATATCGTAAACCCTATACCCTAATCATTTCATAAAGTATTAAACAGTGTTTTGTAACATTTATTTAAGTGTTTCTAAAAAGCATTTAATAAAGTGTTATAAACCTTAAAACCTAAACCTTAAACCCTTAACGCTAAAATCTAAACCCTGAGCATTTTATTATCCTTAAACACTCTAACCTAAACGCTAAGTCCCAAACCCCGAACCCTACACCCTAAACCCCAAACCCTAGACCTTAAGATCCAAACCCTAAACCCTAAATTGTAAATGAGACACATTTTATAACATTTCAAAAAGAAATTTTTAAATTTTATTTAAGTGTTCATTAAAAGATTTTATGGAAGTGTTATAAACCCTAAATTCAAAACCCTCAACCCTAAACCCCAAATAATAAACCTCGAACCCTTAACTCTAAACCATAAACAATAAGCATTTTATAACATTTTAAAAAGGAGTGTGTAACTTTTATTTAAGTGTTTATTAAAAGCAATTACTCAAGTGTTATAAACCCTAAACTCTAAACCAAAAGCCAAAAACCCTAAAACTTGAAGCCTAAACCCTAAATCTTGAGCATTTTATAACATTTAAAAAATTGTTTTGTAACATTTATTTAAGTTTTTATTCAAAGCATTTACTAAAGTGTTATAAACCCTAAAACCTAAACCCAAAACCCTAAAAATAAAACCCAAAATCAAAACACAAAAGCCTAAACCTTAAGCATTTTATAATAGTATAAAAATAATTTTGGAACGTTTATTTATGTCTTTACTAAAAGAATCTACTAAGTTCTTATAAGCCCTAAACCCTCAATCCCAAAGGCCAAATCATAAACACTAAACCCTAAGCATGTTATATCATTTTAAAATAATTTTGTAACTTTTATTTAAGCCTTCACTAAAACCATTTAAGTCTTATTAAGCATAAACCCTATGATAAACCACCCTAAACCCTAAACCTCAAACCATAAATGCTAAACCCTAAACACTAATGATTTTATAGCATTTTAAAAATCATTTTGTAACTTTTACTATAGTGTTTATTAAAATAATTTACTAAAGCATTATAAACCTGAAACACTAAACCCTAAACTCTAAACCCCAATCCTTAAACCCTAAACCCTAAACCTTAAATCCTAAACTCTAAGCATATTATAACATTTTAAAAAGTGTTTTGTAACTTTTATTTAAGTGTTTATTAAAATCATTTACTGAACCCTCATAAACAGTAAACCTTAAACCCTAAAACCTAAAACCTAAATCCAAAACCATAAGTATTTTATAACATTTTGAGAAGTGTTTTGTAACTTTTATTCAATGTCTTATTAAATTAATATACTAAAGTGTTATAAGCCCTAAAACCTAAGCATGAAACTATAAACCCCAAACCCTAAACCTTATACCCTAAACCTTAATCATTTGATAACATTTTAAAAATCATTTTGTTGCTTTTATTTAAGTGTTTATTAAAATAATTTACTAAAGTGCTATAAAACCTAAATCCTAAGCCCCAAACACTACACTCGAAACCCTAAAAACTAGATCCTATGTATTTTATAACATTTTTAAAGCGTTTTTTAAGTTTTATTTAGTGTTATAAACCATAAAACCTAAATTGTAAGCATTTTAAAACATTTTAAGAAGTGTTCTGTAACTTTTATTTAAGTGTTTATTAAAATCATTTACTAAAGTGTTATAAACCTTAAACCATAAATTCGAAACCCTAAACTGTAAACCACCAAATCCTAAAACCTAAGCCCTAATCATTTTATAACATTTTAAAAAACATTTTAAACTTTTATTTAAGTGTTTCTTAAAAGAATTTACTAAAGTGCTATAAATCCTAAACCCTAAACCCTAAACCCTAAACACTAAACCTTAAAGGAATTTTTTTTTAAATATTTTAAAAAGCATTTTGTAAATTTAGAGTTATAAATCCTCAATCATAAACTCTTAACCATAAACCGTAAAACCTAAACCCTAAACCTGAAACCCTAAATGCCACACTGTAAACCCTAAACACTAAGACTTTTATAATATTTTAGAAAGCGCTATGTAACTTTTACTTAAGTGTTTATTAAAAGAATTTACTAAAGTGTTATAAAACCTAAACCCTAAACCCCAAACCCCAAACCCTATATCCTAATGCTTATAGCCTAAAGGATAAACCTAAAATCATTTAGTAAGGTCTTATAAACCCTAAAGCCTAAAGCCTAAAGCTTGAAAGCATTTACTAAGGTCTTATAAAATCTACAACGTAATCTCCAAAACCTAAACCCTAAACCCTAAGCCCTAAACCCTAAATCCTAAATCCTAAGGATTTTATATCATTCTAAAAAGTGTTTTGTAACTTTTATTTAACTATTTACTAAAACTATTTACTAAACTATTATAAAGCCTAAACCCCTAATCCCTAAACCCTTAACCTTAAACCCCAAACCCTAAAACCTAAAAAACCCTAAACCCTAAAAACCTAAAAAAGGCATAAACCATAAAAAACCCTAAACCTTAAAAAACCATAAACCTTAAACCCAAAAAAAACCTAAACCGTAAAAAAACATTGAACCTTAAAAACCGCAAAAAACCCTAAATGCTAAAAACTATTTTTTAACTTTTTTATAAGTGTTGATTGAAAGAATTGATTAAAGCATTACAAACCATAAACCCTAAACCCGAATACTCACGCCCCCAACCTAAACCCTAAACCCTAAGCCATAAGCACTTTATGACATTTTAAACGTCAAACCCTAAACCCTAAGTATTTTATAACATTTTAACAAGCATTTGTAACTTTTTTTAGGTTTTTATTTTAACTAAATTGTTATAAACCCTAATCCCTAATCATTTTATTATAATATAGCAAGCGTTTTGTAACTTTTTAGAACCCTAAACCCTAAACATTTTATAAAATTTTAATAAGATTTTTGTAACCATTTTTAAATGTTTATTAAAAGAATTTACTGAAGTGTTATAAACCCTAAACACTCAAACCTACACCCTAAGAATTTTATAAAAATTTATCAACAGTTTCGTAACCTTTTTTAAAGTTTTTATTAAAATAATTTACTAAAGTGTCCCTCAAACCTAAACCCTAAGCATTTTATAACTTTTTAGCAAGTGTTTTGTAACTTTTTTCTCAGTGTTTATTAAAAGGATTTACTAAAGTTTTATAAACAATAAACCCTAAAATTTGAACCCTAAGCATTTTAGAATATTGTTATAAACCTTAAATCATACACCCTAAAACCTAAACCCTAAACCCCCAAGCCCAAGCCCTAAATCCTAAACCATAAACCCTATGAATTTTATAACAGTTTAAGAAGAATTTTGTAACATTTATTTTAGTGTTTATTAAAATAATTTTCTAAATTGTTATAAACCCTAAACCATAAACACAAAAACATAAACCCTAAAACCAAAAACGTAAACTCAAAACCCTAAACCCCAAACCCCAAACCCTAAACCCTAAACCCTAAACCCTAAACCCTAACCATTTTATAACATTTAAAAAAAAAATTGTAACTCTTAGTTAAGTGTTTATTAAAAGAATTTACTAAAATGTTGTAGACCTTGAACATTAAACCCTAAACCTAAACCCAAACCCCAAACCTTAAACCCTAAACCTTAAATCCCAAACCATAAACTCTAAACCCTAATCATTTTATAAAATTTTAGAGTATTTTGAAACTTTTATCTAAGTTTTTTTAAAATCATTTACTAAAGTCTTATAAACCCTAGTTCTGAATATCTACCCAAGCTTTAACCCTCACATTACAAAAAAGGGCTACAATATGATTACATCAAGATGATATGGATGATCTAGTGACTATGTTGTGAGAGTGACGAGACTCTTCCCATTTTATAAGATAGGTCACTTAGGCAAATAATAGAAAATGTATCAATTTTGCAACAACCTAATATAAGTTATAACAATATATCCACATGAGTGTAGATTAGTGAAGATGTACAAGCGTCATGTGATGGTTGGAAGCCACCTCCATAGTTTCGTGGTCTTTAAGCTAAGGATCCACATTTGAAGCACTCAACGTGGCATGGTTTTGTGTTCTCTAAAAGAGGATCCAAGCTTTAATTCTCCTCATCGTGTCCTAATTCAAAAAAATCTCCAAGTATTGCACTCTCCAAGAAAGATCCCTCAATACAACCATTATCATATTAGACTATGACATGTGCTTGTAGTGATCCTAGGGAGCAATGGTTTTACTCCTAGTGTAGTTTATAATGATCAAGACTTATGCAGGAATGCAACAAAATAAAAATATAAACATAAACATAGAGTTGAAGCACAAATAAAATTTCATGTCATTAATATCAAAGAATTGAAATATGCTTACATACAAAATGCAAATAAACTAGCTTAGGAAATGGTAGCTTATCTCAAAGAAGAGATGTGGTGGCTACATGTTCCAGTTACTCCTCTAAAGCTCAACAATCCCTCTAGAATATATCAATAATATATGTACATAGTAACAATTTTAGGGTGGGTTACAACTATGGCTACAAAAGTTCACAATACATATATGAGGTTTTATTAGATGACATAAACATCAAAACTATGTCATATTATATTAACACCAAAATTTAAACCTAAATAATTTTTAGGGTGTGTTATAGCTATGGCCTCAAAAGTTCAAATGCATCATAAGGCACATATTTTAATGGGCATGGCTATTGAAATTGTAACACATATTTTAGAGTAAGAGGCACACATTAATATCAATGTTAATATTAAATATTAAAATTATGAATAATACTAATTATAATATAATTATACCGAGTATAAATATATTAATATTAATAAAATAATAATATTAATATATACTATATTAGTAATATAAAAAAAATATATGTTGTTATTTATATTACTTATATTAAAGCTTTAAAGTAATAATATTAATAAATAATAAATAGTATTGATATTCATAAATTATGGTTTTATATATTAGTTAATAATCAAACTATTAATAATTCATCTGGCTTAATACATTAATAAATGATTAATTATGACCTACTATAATTGTTAGTGTTTAATAAGATTGAAAATGATGAATTATAATTAATTAAAGATAACCATTAATGGCTGTGTTATCCAAATATATCAAATTATTACAAAATATATCAAATTATTACATTTAAAATTATTATTACATAAATAATTATCATATGAAATTATTAAGAATATATTAACCTCATTATTAATAGCATTAATATTAATATTTGTATTGTCAATACTATATTTATTTATTATTATTAATGTCTAAAATGTAACTATTATGAACATTATTTATGAATATTAATGATAATACATAAAT
>APFE030847309.1:42032-67693 GCA_000404065.3 Pinus taeda | reverse complement strand
GGGCGTGCCAAAGAAGTATTATTAAATTTTCCTCTCAGCGTACTTATGAATCATCGATTTTCTGTTAAATTGAAGGCATGCATCCAATAATTTGATGAAAAACTTCTCGGAGGTATGACAACGGAGTAGGTAATACATTGTATGGAAGAAGTATTGTTTTGTTGAACAGAATCCGCCATCTACACAATTTAAAACAGGGCTTTTAAATTAGTTTGCATGACTGTGTGGATGGGGCTGTGAAGATTCGACTGTGTAATTTTAGGCGAATAAAAGGCTGTGTATAGCGTAGAGCATAAAGTTTAACTGCATATAAATCACTGGACCCTTGTTTATATGGACAACGAACATTTTAATGAATTGATTTGAGGGGATTTTATAACAGTCCCGTGAATTTTTGAAACCCATCTATAAAGGAACCTGAGAAGCATCTTGGATTAACTGCGCTCCTACAAGCTAACGGATTCTGCCAAAACTCCGATGGATTGTTGCGTGTGATGCCTGGCTTGGCATAGTGACGATTTGAATGTCTCCGTATTTTCCAACTAAAAGACCTCAAGCGTGGGCGCAACCTTTATATAATTTGTGCAGTTCGTGGTTTTTATGTTGGTTAATGTATTCATAGCCTGTCCGCGGTAGAAGTGTTTGTATTTTAGTGTTGATGGCCAGTTCGAACCATAGCCTGTTTGCGGCGGAGAGGTTTATTACCTTATGGATGGTGTGATCGCATCCTGGTGTCAATTGAATGGTGATTCTACCAAGACGTGGGTGTCGCAAGCTCAGGTAGCTCCAGAAATTTCTAAACGTTGTTAAAAAGTTATATGGAAATATATCTTTCAGATCATTCTACATGTTGATGATTAAATAGTCGATTAAATGAGGTTTGATGGATATACACAAGGTATATAAACGAATTATAATAGCCTGTAACGAGAGAAATGGTTGGCAATACGATGTGAGCGTAGCCAAAATTGTACTATGAAAATAGCATAGCGCTGTGTATGTATGGATGGTGTGTGAAGGCACAGGTTCGAGACTGAATGCAAGGACTCGATTCAAGGGCGAGTTATAATGTGGGGGCAGAGGTACTTTAATGGAGTTTGAATGTCAAAAGAATTTGATTATGGATTAGATTTCTAAATCCTGTGAGATTCTCATTGGAAAAGTTGAGATTGCCATATTTAGTTTATTGGGGAAATGGAGGAAATGCGTGCCTAAATACATAGTGTATAAAGATCCTGGTTTATGCGGGTTTCCCTGCATCACAACCTCAAGTCTTGAATGGATCAATATAGCTTGTGTCTACATATCTATGAAACATATGTTGATTTTGATGCTTATAAATATCCGAATAAATATAAATTTAGTTATATCAAGTTATTCATATATTATTATTATATTTTTTCTTTATTTATATATTATTATTATTATATTTTTTGTGTTATAATTTGTTAGAAAGAGATTTTCCCCAATTTTTTATAAAATATCATTATATATAATTATTTTATTCTTTAAGAATTATTAATTAAATGTAAAAACTATGTTTTAATGTTTGAATTTTCATAAAAATTTAAAATTGTATTATGTTTACAAATTTAAAATTAAAACATTTCTCATTTCTTATTAAACTGTGATAAATCAATATTAATTTAAAATATTATTTAATTAATTTTTTATTTTTTTATTGTATCATGATTTCCATTATTATAAAATAGTTGTACATTCCTCATGAGATTACAATCTCATGGAAATTGTATACACATTTTTTAGGTGAGTACATGTTATGGAATTTTCTATAAATATGACTTGTAATTATATGTTATTGGTTATATGTTTTAGAGGGTTTTTTTGGTGTATTTTTTGGTATAATTTTCTTAAAATTTAGTAGGCTTAGAATCGTTTAAGTTATGAACTCTCTACAATTCACATACTTTATAAAGTTTTCAAAATAAAACCATATATAAGATAAAAACAAATTTTAAACAACAAAAATCAAAATCAAATAATGCCTCAATATTATAAAAAATATAATATTATTCACCCTTACTTGACTTAGAATATGTATTGTTATTGTCAAAAAAAATTGAATCAAAAATATGCGTACCTCAACCACTTGCAAAAGAAATCTAGTTTTGTTTATTGTTGCCACGAGAATGTTGCTATGATACACGATGCGAATGTGGTACAACAATTCGTTGAGCACCATTGCAATGTATGGGAGGGCACTGCGGCACGTGAAAGTACCTCAACAATTGATAGTTCTTTATTCGCTACAGACAAACAACATGTAACAACTCCTAGTTTGCTGCACACAAACGACGACATTAAAGAGATGTTCCTTTAAAATGAGGCCTTCATTTGAAAAATAATATATTTATAACCCTAAATAATATCATCTAATTCGCCGAAAGTGTCTCTATAAAATAACTACTCATTATTAGTATTATTTGATATTAACTAACTAGCATTTGCACCTAATGTTGCAAAGGAAACGCCGTAAGGCATAGAGTGGGGAAGAATAGCGACATGTAAATGGAAATTATTGAAAGCAAGGGTGGATGATCAGAAACCAAGTGACCAGTGCATGTTTAATCAGAAGATTGGGAAAGTGTTCTTTGGATTGGTGATCACTAGCAAAATTGCAAGGAGGAATATATATATCAGTAAAAGCTCATTGTTGGGAGAACAATGAGTGCAGTTTGACTGCAATATCTTTTCCTTCTGGCACTTTTATTGCTATATATTTTCCTTCTGCCATGCTCCTGCTCTCTAGAAAGTTGTAGAGAGCAGTTTCTCTTGACTATCTGTCATGCTCAATTGTGTAGATTTTGATTTCAATTGAAGCTAGAGGTAAGAATGTCATTCTTGATCACAATAAAACAAGTCGTTGGAGGATATCAAAAACGAAGTGACCAATACATGTATAGTTAGAAGACCAGGCAAGTTCTCTATGAATTGGCGATCATTGGTAAAATTGCAAGGAGGAGAAGATATAGCAGTGTAAGTTCACTATTTAGAGAACATTGAGCACACTTTGACTGCTATATCTTTTCCTTCTGGAACTTCTACCGCTATATCTTTTCCTTATGTCATGCTCCTACTCCGATATACTATATTCTCATTCCATTTTCATTAGCAAACATAGTACAACTATAGTCCTGAGCACACCTCTCTCTCCATGAAGTCCAGCTAATCTTATTCCTTCTGTGATGACAAGTTCTGGATTTCATTCCAAAAAGGTGCTTATGTCTGACAAGTTTGATATGAAAATCAAGTTTCTATCTAAAAAGTTTGTAGATACTAGGCACAGTCACTGCCTACCTTGTAATCACATCCTTTGCATTTATTCCTTCACTCAATAAAATGTAGTTTAGTTTCTCACACTAACATCTATTGATCTATCTATATATATGACTAGAAGTCTCCACAAAAGACAGGGCTCATAGGTAGCTAAGTCATTAAAATTAACACTTGGATTGATTTTCCTTTCGTAAGTCAGTTCACCCTGATAGGTGATGCAATTTTAAATGGCCAAAGAAGATGATTCAGCCCTATCACTTATGATTACAACTATCAAACCATGTAATGGCACCCACCCTCATAAGTGCTGAAATTTTAAATGGCCAAAGAGGATGCTTCAGCCCTATCACTTATGATTACAACTATGAAGTTGAAGAACAAGACAACCATATGTCTAAAAATAACTTAAGTCAAAAGCCAGACACTTAATATATTTGTTCTTTTGAAACAGGGCTATTCATTACAAAGATGTAATATAACTCTTCACAACAAGAAACTTCTCCATGCATGTCTTTAGGTGCCAAGAAAACCACTTATTATGGTATTTTGGAAACACCAACAAGGTGGAAACTAACAAAGGTTGCACTTTCCACTATTCCCTACATGATCCATCCTTCTCATTAAATTTCGAGCCACTGGTCTATCCTTCACATTTTCTTTGAGAAGAAACCCACTGATTTATTATTCAAAATGCTTGATTGATTTTCCCTGGTAAATTATCTTAATTCAAAAGAGACTGTAATCGGTTTTCACCTGTGTTCATCTGGAAAGAAACATACAAGAATAAAAGCTAAAGAACAATGTCTCATTCAAAATTAGTGGGCCTCCTAATAACATTTCCAAACCTGCTTTCACTCACTCCCCACAAATTTAGATAAAAAAATATTCCAAAGAAGAAATAAATATTTTTTCTATAATCTAGATCTATCTCCATAAGCACTAGACCCTAGCAGAGCAGTTTCCCTTGAATATCTGTCATGGTCAATTATGTATATTTTGAGTTCAATTGACTAAAATGATATAAAAAGAAGAGCTGTAAAAAAGGAAGCCCATTTTATCTTCAGATGCATAGCCAATTACTTCAGAGGCTCAGCGTATATATGTGGTTGTAAACATGGCCAGGTCAGTGGCTGACCTCAGAGAAGACAAGCATGTATTTGTAATCTTTGCTTAGGCAAAGGATTGATTACAACAATGAAGATCAAATCACAAGTCTGAGTAGTCGGAGGAAAATTGCACATGTATGTCAAGTTGGTGAAAATACTCATTATAACTTCAGCCAAGGAATAAAAAAAACAGACTCATTTTCTCAGATTGTATTGTTCAAGTTTATACACTCCCCTCTTCCATTAGTGAATGTATTATCTCAAGTTGGTGAAAATGCTCATTATAACTTCAGCACAAGGAATAAAAAAAAATAGACTCATTTTCTCAAATTATATTGGTCAAATCTATACACTCCCCTCTTCTATTAGTGAATGTATATCTCTTGTATATACCCATTTTTTACAAAGGAATATGAAATCTAAGGTTTATGGTTATAGAAAAAATAGGCCTCAAGTTTAGATAATTTAAGATAAAGAGGTTGTCTCATGTCAGGAATTTGTAATCCATGGATCTGCACAACTACCCTCTATTTTTCCAATTGAACTTCACATCCGATCAGTACTATAACAAGGTGATCATGAACACTTATTGAATGATTAATTTTTTGGTGTTGTTTATTGGGGAGGTTGACTCATAATCTGTCCACTAAGGTTCCATTCTTGGAATAACTACACCTGAGGCTAAGCATAGCCAAAGGTAGTTTGTTGTTTGCAGTGCAACCCCTCTGGACATGATATGTCATTAAAAGAAAAAAAAACATGTTCTACTCAGAACAGCTGCACATTTCATTTTAAAAACATGCTAAGAGATAAAAAATAATAATTTGACATCTTCATCGGAGTACTTAACTTTCCAAAGAGTTCACTTAATTGACTTCTTAAATAAATATTGCTTAATATTTAGACCACTTTAACATGATCACTAGTTTGTTTCTCACAAATGAACAATTTCTCAATGTTAATAATCATCTATAATTCCCATTGCCTTCGACGTTGGAGGACAAAAATGCATGTGGATGTCTCAACAACTTGTTAAGTGCCACTCATTCATGATTTTCTCTTAAACGTCACCCTTAAGAATGCCCTGTATCTTCCTTGAGGGGAATCGATTTTCTTAATGCTTCTTATCACATAATGGTATCCCAAAAGTATCATAAATCCAGTCCAATGGAGAGGTATGGTTGTAATATGATTAGTTGCCAGAGTTCCGTGCTATAATATCCACACAGAGAAGACTATCAGTGAAATAACAAAAAATGTCATCTGCAACTGAGAATTAAGTATAACGGACGTGCCACTGATAACCATCCTAAAATGTTTATGTGCAACTCTGGACATGTAGATGAAATTTACCTTCCATAATTTCCTGACTTTGGCAGAAATAGAAGAGTGAAGTCCAATGTCTTTCCAACCATTTTTCAAGCAATCCCACAAATACTAATTCAAATTCTATTCTAAAAGGAAGGAGTTATGGTGGCTTTCACAATAATCTTGCAGTTCTTCTTGAGCTTACTGTGCTTTCTTAATTGTACTCCAGTATTGAATAGTGTTAAAAATTAGCTGACATCATCTTTGATACTATTAGCCAACCTGTTTAAATGAATTATCCTGATAAAATTATAATGGAAATGTTTATATATTTACCCGTTAAACCTTGAAGCAAGTCTCAAAATCATTCTGTCATATAGTCTTGGAGACAGGACTGCAAGTTTATGGTCTGAAGCATTGTCCAAAGTGAAGAGAATGCAGCTTATCCAGAAAACATGGGTACAATTTCAGAACAAGTCAGGAAACATTATTTCCAAAAATGTTGTTTTGAACAATTCACATAGTTCATTTCAACTTCGTTTGTACTAGAGCAATAAATAAATTTTGTTATGCTCTGGTTGCTGATCATGTTAGAGAATAACTCTCCAATACATAAATGTAATAGGCTATTTAGGGATTCTGTTTTAGAGTACAAACAACTCATGTATAAGTGTTGTTAAGGATGATTAGCTGTAGGTTAATGAGTTAAAATAGGGAGGTTAGTTGGTTGAAGCTAGAATCTTTCAGCAGGACTCCACTACTGTGTTTGTGTACAAACAGAGGTACCGGTGAATAAAGAATTAGTGAAGTATCTTTGTGTGCACATTTTGTATTGCTGCAATATGTATGTTTCTCATTATTTATCAGGTCACACTCCCAGCTGTAGAATCCAGATGATTAACATATTGGTCTCCTAGTTGGACAGTAAGTAAATAACTGTGGAGATCAAGTCATGAGTCAATCGATGTGAACTGTGGTGTAGTTACTGGAGTTGGAAAGATATTTGACTAATGTAGTCAAGTCTGGTCTCGTGCTAGCTGAACAAGCTATGCAATCTGCTCATATAATCGAATATTGAGACTTTACCTTCTGTTTATATGTATTTATGTTTAAATTTGAAGCCGCACTATGACTTAAGGGAATTTTTTGACCTATATAACTTTAGGGTGATTTTTGAGTTCAACTAAGTTCCATAAAATTTCAATGCAAGAGGGAAGAAATAAAAGGAGCAAGAGAATAACTTGAGGATGCAGTGATCACTCTAAAAACTGTTTACAGTTTCTATGGTGAAATGATATATACACAATTTTTTATGATGGTATGGTTCATATAGGCAAAAGACAGAGTTTCATCTCGTTCTACCGCTTGTACTCTCTGAGAATGACCATTTTTCTTGTAAATTCTGCATAGCACCCAATCATCAAGCTGGAGAACAGAAGTGCCATCAAAATCAACAATACCAATTTTAGTTGAATGAATCAATTCCTATTCATAAAGAATCAAAAGACAAGAACTGTGAAAGGAAAATCATTCATATTGATCAATATTTAAGAAGACATCACTTTGCAGGGTGTGTTATTTGTATTTACACAATTGATTTTTTATTCAATCAACTATGCTATTCTCTTTTCTTTTGTTGGGTTCCTTCATCACCACCATCATTGGGAAATTCATTTCCCTCTTGAAGCATGAAACGAGTAGCAATTCCCAATTGATCTCATAATACCACCACAAAGATGCTAGCAATCCTGATATACAAATCGAACCAGCCATCCTATCAAGCAATCCATGTAGTTCTCAATCTATAGCTTTGATAACCCAAAACTCAAATCTTTTATATCCAATATGCATGGAAATTTTCACATTAATATGTCTGGATCTCATTGTAAGATCTTTACAGATTTGATACAGAGGTAAACCAGATTTTTCATACTATGACAAGCAATATTAGCAAGTCTTGGTGTCTCTCTTATGTAATGTCTCCTCCTTATTTTATAGAGTTGAAGCTGTATGAGCATCAACTACATTGAAGGGATCATCCAATAGATAAATGTCAGCATCGTTATATACTGCTCTAGCCAACTAAATCCTTTGTTTTTGTCCTCCACTCATATTCAATCCTCTCTCCCCAATCTCCGTCATATCTCCATGAGCAAAACTCTCTATCTCCTTGTCTAATGCACAAGCTTTTATTACCTTCTTGTATTGAATTTTGTCCATTGGTTTCCCATAGAGTATGTTAACTTTGACAATACCACTTTGAATCCAAGTTATTTGTGCCACGTAGGCAACATTGCCATATACTTCAACCTGCATGTAGTCCAATCAAAAAGTTTATGGAAGAATTTATGTACATAGAAAGCAAAAAAGTTGCATCTACAATCTTGTTGAACTATGAAATGGTTACTTTTTCTCAAGAAGAGTAGTTAATGTTCAACTTACATCTCCTGAAATTTTTGGGATTTCTCGAAGAATTGTATATAGCAGAGCAAATTTCCCTGATCCCACTCAGCCGCAAATTGCTACCTTTTCTCTAGTTTTAATGTGCAGATGATGTGACTTTGACTTTTGGACAGTGGATTGGGATCATCTATGGCAAGTCAATCTATTGACTTTGACTAATGTATCATTGTACTTATGGATTTCTCTCTCTCTGAACATTTGATATTATCAAGAAGAAAAGATCTGTGGGTTTTCCGCCTTATGGGGTTTTTCCCTAGCTTTAAGCCTTTGAACTTTGATGTTCTTTCATTAGTTACTGTCATATGATAATGGTTAATGTGATTGCTAATGAATTAATGGAATTAATAATGAGCTAATGGATTAATGAAGTAACTGACCTAAGCAAAGAACATGTTAACTCAAAAATTAACAGCAATTCATTTATGGTGTTTGCCTATAAAAAGACATTTAACAAGTTCTTGGCTTCCCACTCAATAACTGAATTATAACATGAGGTAGAAATTGTTTCAGCTATGAAATGTGAATGTTGTGTGATCCTGCATGGTCAAGCCCTTACTTCAAGCTTCAAACTGGATCCATAGACATTGTCTCCTAATACTTCGACAGCAATACTAGTCTTTTTGGTATGTGTTGTATTGGCATTTCATTCTGCTACTCAGTCTGTCAAAAGAACTCAGTGGATGTAGTGAAAATGATAAGACACCATCCATTGTTTTCCTTTCCTCGAGGAAAGAGAGGTAACTATAAAAAATGTGATGGATGATTGCAATACCCACCAATGATGCTAGCAACCATTTTTCAAGCAATCCCACAAATACTAATTCAAATTCTACTCTGAAAGGAAGGAGTTATGGTGGCTTTCACAATAATCTTGCAGTTCTACTTGAGCTTACCATGCTTTCTTAATTGTACTCCAGTATTGAATAGTGTTAACAATTAGCTGACCTCATCTTTGATACTATTAGCCAACCTGTTTAAATGAATTATCCCGATAAAATTATAATGGAAATGTTTGAATATCTGTCATGCTCAATTGTGTAGATTTTGATTTCAATTGACTTAAATGATATAAAAAAAAGTTGTAAAAAAGGAAGCCCATTTTATCTTCAGATGCATAGCCAATTACTTCAGAGGCTCAACGTATATCTATGGTTGTAAACATGGCCAGGTCAGTTGTTGACCCTAGAGAAGACAAGCATGCATTTGTACTCTTTGCTTAGGCAAAGGATTGATTACAACAATGAAGATCAAATCACAAGTCTGAGTAGTCGGCGGCAAATTGCACATGTATCTCAAGTTGGTGAAAATACTCATTATAACTTCAGCACAAGGAATAAAAAAAGAACAGACTCATTTTCTCATAATATATTGTTCAAATTTATACACTCCCCTCTTCCATTAGTGAATGTATTATCTCAAGTTGGTGAAAATGCTCATTATAACTTCAGCATAAGGAATAAAAAAAAATAGACTCATTTTCTCAGATTATATTGGTCAAATCTATACACTCCCCTCTTCTATTAGTGAATGTATATCTCCTGTATATACCCATTTTTTACAAAGGAATATGAAATTTAAGGTTTATAGTTATTGGAAAAAATAGACCTCAAGTTTAGAGAATCTAAGATAAAGAGGTTGTCTCATGTCAGGAGTTTATAATCCATGGATCTGCACAACTACCCTCTATTTTTCCAATTGAACTTCACATCCGATCAGTACTATACAAGGTGATCATGAACACTTATTGAACGATTAATTTTTTGGTGTTGTTTATTGGGGAGGTTGACTAATAATCTGTCCACCAAGGTTCCATTCTTGGAATAACTACACCTCAAGCTAAACATAGCCAAAGGTAGTTTTCTATTTGCAGTGCAACCCCTCTGGACATGATATGTCATTAAAAGAAAAGAAAAATCATGTTCTATTCAGAACAACTGCACATTTCATTTTAAAAACATGATAAGAGACAAAAAATAATAATTTGACATCTTCATCAGAGTAGTTAACTTTCCAAAGAGTTCACTTAATTGACTTCTTAAATAAATATTGCTTAATATTTAGACTACTTTAATATGATCACTAGTTTGCTGCTGACAAATGAACAATTTCTCAATGTTAATAATCATCTATAGTTCCTATTGCCTTCGACGTTGGAGGACAAAAATGCATGTGGATGTATGGGGACAGAAATGCATGTGGATGTCTCAACAACTTGTTAAGTGCCACTCATTCATGATTTTCTCTTAAACGTCACCCTTAAGAATGCCCTCGATCTTCCTTGAGGGGAATCGATTTTCTTAATGCTTCTTATTTTCTTAATGCTTCTTATCACATAATGGTATCCCAAAAGTATCATAAATCCAGTCCAATGGAGAGGTATGATTGTACGGGATAAATGTCAAAACATACATTTTGCATGCATGAGGCTTCACTGATGCTGTAAGGCTGCCTTTATGATTAGCTGCCAGAGTTTTGTGCTGTAATATCCACACAGAGAAGACTATCAGTGAAATAACACAAAATTTCATCTGCAATTGAGAATTAAGTATAACGGACATGCCACTGATAACCATCCTAAAATGTTTATGTGCAACTCTGGACATGTAGATGAAATTTACCTTCCATAAGTTCCTGACTTTGGCAGAAATAGAAGAGTGAAGTCCAATTTCTTTCCAACCATTTTTCAAGCAATCCCACAAACACTAATTCAAATTCTATTCTGAAAGGAAGGAGTTATGGTGGCTTTCACAATAATCTTGTAGTTCTACTTGAGCTTACCATGCTTTCTTAATTCTACTCCAGTATTGAATAGTGTTAACAATTAGTTGACCTCATCTTTGATACTATTAGCCAACCTATTTAAATGAATTATCCTGATAAAATTATAATGGAAATGTTTATATATTTACCCGTTAAACCTTGAAGCAAGTCTCAAAATCATTATGTCATATAGTCTTGGAGACAGGACTGCAAGTTTATGGTCTGAAGCATTGTCCAAAGTGAAGAGAATGCAACTTATCCAGAAAACATGGGTACAATTTCAGAACAAGTCAAGAAACATTATTTCCAAAAATGTTGTTTTGAACAATTCACAGAGTTCATTTCAACTTCGTTTGTACTACAGCAATAAATAAATTTTGTTATGCTCTGGTTGCTGATCATGTTAGAGAATAAATCTCCAATACATAAATGTAATAGGCTATTTAGGGATTCTGTTTTAGAGTACAAACAGCTCATGTATAAGTGTTGTTAAGGATGATTAGCTGTAGGTCAATGAGTTAAAATAGGGAGGTTAGTTGTTGTTGAAACTGGAATCATTCAGCAGGACTCCACTACTGTGTTTGTGTATAAATAGAGGTACCTGTGAATAAATAATTAGTGAAGTATCTTTGTGTGCACATTTTGTATTGTTGCAATATGTATGTTTCTAATTATTTATCAGGTCACACTCCCAGCCGTAGAATCCAGATGATTAACATGTTGGTCTCCTTGTTGGACAGTAAGTAAATAACTGTGGAGATCAAGTCATGAGTCAATCGATGTGAACTGTGGTGTAGTTACTAGAGTTGGAAAGATATTTGACTAATGTAGTCAAGTCTGGTCTCGTGCTAGCTCGATAAGCTATGTAATCTGCTCATATAATCGAATATTGAGACTTTACCTTCTGTTTATATGTATTTATGTTTAAATTTGAATCTGCACTGTGACTTAAGGAAATTTTTGTACCTATATAGCTTTAGGATGATTTTTGGGTTCACCTAAGTTCCTCAAAATTTCAATGCAAGAGGGAAGAAATAAAAGGAGCAAGAGAATACCTTGAGGATGCAGTTATCACTCTAAAAATTGTTTACAGTTTCTATGGTGAAATGATATATACACAATTTTTTGTGATGGTATGGTTCATATAGGCAAAAGACACAGTTTCATCTCGTTCTACCGCTTGTACTCTCTGAGAATGACCATTTTTCTTGTAAATTCCGCACAGCACCCAATCATCAAGCTGGAGAACAGAAGTGCCATCAAAATCAACAATACCAATTTTAGTTGAATGAATCAATTCCTATTCATAAATAATCAAAACACAAGAACCATGAAAGGAAAATCATTCATATTGATCAATATTCAAGAAGACATCACTTTGTAGGGTGTGTTATTTGTATTTACACAATTTTTCTTTATTCAATCAACTATGCTATTCTCTGTGCTTTTCCTGGGTTCCTTCATCACCACCATCATTGGGAAATTCATTTCCCTCTTGAAGTATGAAACGAGTAGCAATTCCCAATTGATCTCACATTACCACCACAAAGAAACTAATAATCCTGATATACTAATCGAACCAGCCATCTTATCAAGCAATCCATGTAGTTCTCAATCTATAGCTTTGATAACCCAAAACTCAAATCTTTTATATCTAATATACACAAAAATTTTCACGTTAATATGTCTGGATCTCATTCTAAGATCTTTACAGATCTGATACAGAGGTAAACCAGATTTTTCATACTATGATAAGCAATATTAGCAAGTCTTGGAGTCTCTCTTATGTAATGTCTCCTCCTTATTTGATAGAGTTGAAGTTGTATGAGCATCAACTGCAATGAAGGGATTTTATTGCCTTCTTGTATTGAATTTTCTCCATTGGTTTCCCGTAAACCAGATTTTTCATACTATGACAAGCAATATTAGCAAGTCTTGGAGTCTCTCTTATGTAATTTCTCCTCCTTATTTGATAGAGTTGAAGTTGTATGAGCATCAATTGCACTGAAGGGATTTTATTGCCTTCTTGTATTGAATTTTCTCCATTGGTTTCCCATAGAGTATGTTATCTCTGACAATACCACTCTGAATCTAAGTTGTTTGTGCCACGTAGGCAACATTGCCGTATACTTCAACCTGCACGTAGTCCAATCAAAAAGTATATGGAAGAATTTATGTACATAGAAAGCCAAAAAGCTGCATCTACAATCTTGTTGAACTATGAAATGGTTACTTTTGCTCAAGAAGAGTAGTTAATGTTCAACTTACATCTCCTGAAATTTTTGGGATTTCTCCAAGAATTGTATATAGCAAAGCAGATTTCCCTCATCCCACTGAGCCAAAAATTGCTACCTTTTCTCCATTTTTAACGTGCAGATTTATTCCCTTCAATGTTGGCTTTGCCAATGAAGATTGTGGCTCCCAGCTGAGTATGGCTTGATGAATTTCGATGGTATAAAACAAATTACAAAATTGATTTTGAAATCAACTGCTCCGGAATTTGCAGAATGTTGCATATCTTTTAAATAATGAAAAAAAATGACCATATTTGAGTTGACTTCAGCACATTTCCAAATAGCCAAAAAAAAATGGAGGTTTTGACGTTTATCATTCTGGCCTATTACCTCTGCTAATCCATCTAACAGTTGATGGGGCTGCAAAATCTTCTTTCCATGTGATACATATCTGCAACCATTTGAAAAAAAAAAAATGTCAATCTTCATAGAAGCATGGGAGTATTGTAGACATTGCCACTCCCGCACCCCAAAGTTGAAATCTTTTGGAGATCTTCCAATGTAACTTCTTCAAGAGGAATACAGGGAAAGTTGCAGGCACGATTCAGTTGGTGTATTTAGATTATGTAAACCTTTCTTCTTGGTTTCCTCAATTGAAAGATCATACATTCGGATAAAAATATTCATCAGGGAATAGAGGTGAGAATCAGCGTGAAAGCAACAGAGGTGAGAATCATCGTGAAAGCCGAGAAATAGAGTGTCCTAGACACGCTCAAGTGTACTCAGAGCATGGTTCAGTTTTAGGTAGATATAACTGTCTAATTTGATGATCTTTATTTAGGTACACAATTATATAAAACAAATCATTGCTTCAAAAATTACAGAATGTTACATATCTTTTAAATAATGATACTTATACAAAACAAATTACAAAATTGATTTTGAAATCAACTACTCTAGAATTTGCAGAATGTTTCATATCTTTTAAATAATGAAAAAAATTGACCATATCTGAGTTGACTTCAGCACATCTCCAAATAGCCAAAAAAAATGGAGGTTTTGACGTTTATCATTCTGGCTTATTACTTCTGCTCATCCATCTAACAGTTGATGGGGCTGCAAAATCTTCTTTCCATGTGATACATATCTGCAACCATTTGAAAAAGAAGAAAATGTAAATCTTCATAGAAGCATGGGACTAAAGGTTCAGTTGTGTATTTAAACATCTTAAATGTCTAGATTATGTAAATCGTTCTTCTTGGTTTCCTCAATTTAAAAATCATACATTCTGACCAAAATATTCATGCAAATAATCAAAATGGCTCTAAGATTCATACAAATAATCGAAAATGATTGTAGACATTGCCACTGCTCCCGCACCCCAAAGTTGATATCTTTTGGAAATCTTCCAGTGTAACTTCTTCAAGAGAAATACAGGGCAAGTTGCAGGCACGATTCATGTTAGGGGGCTTCGACAACGGAAGCGGCAATGGCATTGGCTTAGAAAATGCGTCTTCCTGAACCGAGAATGGCAGCTTCAAATCCACCCTCGCCTTTCTCTCCCTTGAACCCATCTTTCCACATAAATAGAAAGTTTGTATTTAGACTCTTGCCCTTCCAAACGAACCTATATAGAGTTATGCAGTTAATAATTAGGAATTTGCTCATAAAACCCAAATTATTTGCCAAAGCGATAAGAGAAACCAGAAGAGGAAGGAAGGCCAAACCCTTATCCAGTACTACTGAGAATGCCCAAATTGGAGAATTAGTAATGGCTCTGAAATTCATACAAATAATTGAAAATGATTATAGACCTTGTCACTGCTCCCGCACCCCAAGTTGAAATCTTCGGGAGATCATCCAGTGTAACTTCTTCAAGAGGAACACAGGGAAACTTGCAAGACTGATTCATGTCAGAGGGCTTCAGCTATGGAAGCGGCAATGGTATTGGCTTAGAAAATGTGTCTTCCTGAGTTGGGAGTGGCAGCTTCAAACCCACCATCACTAGGATTGGCAGCTTCAAACCCACCTCGCTTTTCCCTCAGTTGAAACCATCTTCCTCTTGTAACAGAAAGTTTGTCTTTGCCTCTCTATACCGTCTCTCTCCATAACACTATTTCAAACAAGGAGAACCGTCGACCTTCATTCTGCAACACAACGCTTGCTACTATGGCCGTCTACCTCCATTCTCTACTTCCATTTTGCAATGCATGCTGGTTGGAGCCATGGCTTTTTACCTTCACTCTACCAAGCAACCCATGGCAGTGTACCTTCAATGTTCCTAGTTATTAAAACGGATAAATGGATGAAGCATAGACTGTTGTCGTTTCAGTTATAACTAAATTTGTGATTAACGGTAGAAAACATTTTAATCATCTAACATCAAATCAAACGGATCATAATTTGACACGTAAAATAAGAGGAAAGTGGATTTCAGAAAGAAATGCTTTACGACTTAATTATGTAATCCTTTAACCATGTTAAAAATTGTTACGATTAAGCTTCATTGTTGTTATCCACCTTGATATGATTTTAATAATTTAAATATATTCTAAAAAATTTAAAGAGTATTAACTTTGTTGGCCCGCCCAACTTGACCAGTATTTATGTCTTTCCAAAATAATGGTCATCTAGTCAGAAATCGGATCCAAATCCAGAAACATTTTCCAACGTAAACATTTCATCGTCTTCTCAAAAGTTATTTATTTTATTTTAGAAATAGGTTGAGCTTAGTGGGAATTTCAATGTTGTCGGATGGAAGAATAAGTACTTAGTAGATGGGGAATTTCAATGTTGTGGGCTGGAAGAATAATTTACGAATAATTTAATATTTTGAAAAGTCAATCTCATAAATTTATGATATAATATCACAGATCAATTAAGTTATATTTTTATAAATATTTTGAAAAATTATATTATTTAAATTTCAAGAAATTAGAAAAAATTAAAAATATATGTGAATCTTATAAATCATCCACTCATCTTTTTTTCTACATTGATACAAAACATTCTCGCCACTAAACCACCACACAAACCAACATGATATTTTGAAAATTTATACTACCCGAGATTTCAAGAGGTCAGAAATGTATTCTTATTAATCGTCCACTTCTAAACTTCTTCATTTTCTAGCAGATCTTTTTTTATGACAGTCCTCGGAATATAGCCGCAGGAAAGCGTGAAGGCTTACATACTGTATTGGTAAGACCATTTGGTTCTAAATGCTTTTATAAGTCGTCCACTCTTCTTCTAATATTAATATTATATTTCACTGTCAATAGGTGGGCACTCCAGTCCGTACAGAATGTGCGGATTTTGCCCTCGAAAGTATTCACAACATTGGAGAAGCTTTGCCTGAGATATGGGAAGAAGATGCAGAGAGCTCCGTAAATGTTCGACTGCAGCTATTGAAACTGTTGTCACTGCATAAGCCAAGATCTCGTCGAATAAGGGAGTGGGGAACCATGATAATCCCGTTGGAACTTTGCCTCTATGTAAGGGAAACTCCTATTGTCTGTAAGCTTGGTACTAAAATGTATATCTGATCTGAAAAATCCTTTACCGAACACTTTAGCGATATTAGTTCTGTTACAGTTGATCACTATCTCAGATCACTTTGTAACAATATCTCTTCGAATGCTATTTTCTTTCTGCCTTTGCTTGCTCTGATTTTGGCAGCGCTCCATTAAAAGTTAATGTTCATCTCTATCCCGGGCTTTGCTTAAAAATGAAGACATTTTGAAAAGTTTGTTCGTTTATCATGGTTCTTCTCCACGCCATCGGAAACTGATTCCTGATTCCCAAATGTTCAATAAAAACATTGCTCGGATAAAAATGGATGGGAGAGTCATTGGATATAAAATTACAATACGTTCGTTAATATGATTGACATATTAGCTGGATTTCTAATGGGACTGAGTGTTTTGTAATGTAAGAGGAAAAAAAGAAGCGGCATAATAGAAACAATTACAAATTATCCTCGAGACACTCCTCCACTGCGCCCCAGCACCGCTGTAGCTATTGTTGTGTAAAAGGACACCATATAATAGATAAACAAAAGAAACAAAATCTACGTGGTTCCTTTGATATGTCATCCATTAAGAAGAGCTATACTTTTTATTATCAGCAGTAGGTAAAATTTTCTGTATGTATTTTTATTAAAATTTTCTGTATGTATTTTTATTATGTTAGTCTATGGGGCATTCTCATATTTTTCATAATTATAATGAAGTCATAGAACATTTTAATAGGTTATATTAGTTTAAAATATTAGAGATATAACCGAGGGTTTTGGAACTTAGATTTCATAAATAGTTCATATTAAACAGTGAATCACTATTTAGCCTAACTAACTTAACACCATCTCATTTAAGCTTTATTTAGGGAGGTTAAAATGGTATCAATATTTTTGTTGATATTTATATTAAAAGTTACAATCCATTTGAACACGTGGATAACAAGTTGTTATATGCTCCAATTACAAGTTGTTATATCTTCCAATTATCCATAGATTGCACTTTCCCTCCTCAAGTTGGCATACTAGTACTCTTGCCAGCCTCGTACCTATTCATGTGGACCATTCCACAACTTGACCATACATAACTCATTCATGTGGACCATTCTACAACTTGACCATACATAACTCCATGAGCCACAACACTCCATCATGTGTGCCTGAATAATAGATCTTACAACAAATTAAGCTTAATTTAGCATACAAATACAACTTCCTCTATCGTACCAATTCAAGTGGTTCATTCCACAACATGACACTCCATCATCTCTATGCATGAGAGGGATGATATCATGTGCTAGCACACTTAAACATGCATGCCTCAATAATAGGTCTTACAAAAACCTTGAGGAATATGTCCTACTTGTGTCTAGGCTTTACAGCTTGGACTAAACACTCTAGTGTGTTAATCATTGCAACTCCCCAAGTTAACTTCTTCGCTAGGCTTCACCACCATCAACTCCATCTATTTTCTTTTACCCATGTAGCTATGAGACCTTTCTCACTATATATCTTGACCCTGTGTCAATGCATAATTTGCATGTACTTAACATCCACCCAACAATGAATTGTGCTCAGCTCACCTTGACTCATCATTCCAACCTCATTTGCACTTTCCATATCCATGTGATTTTTCATCCACCCAACTCTTAAAACTAAGCTTGCAAAATTCCATCCCAATAACCATTAAATTATTTTTGTGAAATCTTAGTTTCTTAGTAGCAACATTTCATTAAGCTCTAAATCTTAGGATTCAAGGTTCATTTTCACACCACTCCTCACTACTCCCTAACTTCGTTTTTTAGTCTCCATACTTTATCCTTGGTCACCACCTTTGGTTTAGCCATATTTTCCATTGCTTTATGATTTCACAAGTAGCTTACGTGACCACAACCTACCACTCCTCCTATGTCATTCATTCACCTTGGTTTTCACAAGCCTAAACACCATTGTGACATGCTTTTCTCTATCTACTCTGGTGGCACCAATCACTATTTTCTTCTCATATCAAAACCTGACACTATTGGCTTTGTCTTAGTTTCGCATGCACTATCCATGAGGAACCACACAGGATTGGGAATCACCATGACCAATCTCAATCTAATCCAAAAAAAATCTTGATATCAAAGGCAATGATTTAATCTCTTTGGAACTTTTTCCTCTCCACTGTAGAACTTGGTCTACTCTATCAATGGAACCCCATGTCACCTTGCATGTTAATATTTCCCACCATGATATAGTGCCTACTTCATTCCATACAAAAAAATAAAAATAAAAACCTTGACCTTGGTGACATGCATGAATAGAGTTGTGAGAATAAGTTGTGGATACCTCCATTACCACCAACCTTGGTGATGCAATTCCTTGGAATTTTATCCATCATCATGCACATAACTATATTCATAGGTCATTCTTCACTTTCAACACTGCGCAGACAACAACCTTGTCTTTGCTTCAGCCATCAAGGTTTATCCCTCTCATGTAGTGGCTTCTTTCTAGAGGCAATAGAAATCATTTCACTACCACTCTAATGCATCAATTGTCCCTCAGCATAGATAAGTAATATAAGATTCAAACCTTACTAGCTCACAACCAAAGCTCTAATACAACTATCATGGCTTTTGTGGCTTAATTGGTGTCTTTTGTGGCTTATGTTGAAAAACAAAATTGGGGTTTATGCACTCGTTGGGTTTTTTGGTGGCTTGTTTGCCTTTTGTGAATGTATGGAGTATCTATGGCTTCAATTCGTGGCTTCTAGTGGCTTCTATGGCTTAGGTTGAAAAAAAATGGGGTTTTAGTACCATAATAATTAGTCTGTATAACTCTCTCTACATATTCCACTGAGTTGCTCAAGTGAGTCTCTGCATAATAATTTGTTTGTATAACAATCTTTGTTTGCATAATAATTTGTTTCTATAAATCTGGCTTCTCCAGATTGAGTTGCTTAATCTAGTTTCTACATAATAATTTGTTTGTATAACTATGGCTTCTCCATATTAAGTTGATCGAGCCAGTCTCTACATAATAACTTGTTTGTAGAACAATTTTTGTATGTATAATAATTTGTTTGTATAATTGTGGCTTCTCCAGGTGGGGTTGTAACACATTCTAGTTTATCTGTATTCTTACCACTTTTCTCCAAACCCTGCCTTATATGGGTTGCACATACTTAACTAGGAGACATACAAGATTGTGATGTGAGAGGGTTCCTCATGGTTGGGAAATAATATGCAAAAGTGAGGTCTTGTTCTATAGATTCTACAATGGAAAATAGTCAACTAATTGGACTTTCATGTTATAGGTGGTTAAATAATTGAAGTCATAATAATTTTTTTGTATCAACATCTCTACATATTCCACTAGGTTGGAGACAATTTCTTTTTTATTACTATTGATGTATACAGAATCCTGAGCCTTGGCACTCTTAGCATGGATTTTTTATATGCATCATATGGATTGTCTCTTTCATAGGGGTTTAATTACTATGAATTCACATTGCCATAATGGTTACCTTCATCTCTCTTTAGAGTTGCAATGAAAGCCTTGAGTATTTCTTATTGGAGGCAGTTTCTTCCTGATTACTATTGTTGCGTATAGAATCCTAAGCCTTGGCACTCTCAACATGAATTTTTTGTATGCATCATATGGATTGTCTCTTTCTTATGGGTTTATTTGCTATGAATTAACATTGCTATCATGGCTACCTTCATCTCTCTTTAGAGTTGCAATGAAAACCTTGACTATTTCTTATTAGAGACAATTTCATTATGATCTCTGTTGTTGTGTACAGAAGCTTGAGCCTTGGCACTCCCAGCATGGATTTTTTTATGTATCATATGGACCGTCTCTTTCTTAGGGGTTTAATTGTTATGAATTCACATTGCTATCATGGCTACCTTCATCTCTCTTTAGATTTGTAATGAAATCCTTGAATATTTCTTATTCAGTCGGAACATTGAGGTATTATGTGGATACTTGAGTTGCAACATTGTATTCTACAACTACAACTCTCATAATTGTAGTTTCTTTTGGGGTTATTGTAGCTTCTATAGTTGTAATTGCGTTGTCTCATGGTGGAGTTGTAGCAACTGCGGCTTCTCTAGATGGGTTGTAACACATTCTATTTTATTTGTGGTCTTACCACTTTGCTCCAAACCCTACCTTCTATGTGTCACACATGCTTAACTAGGAGACATATAATATTGTGATGTGAGGGGGTTCCTCATGGTTGGGAAATAATCTACAAAACTGAGGTCTTGTTCTATAGCTTTCTACAAGGGAAAAATAGTAAATTAATTGGACTTTCATGTTGTAGGTGGTTAAATCACTGAAGATTATATAACTATGCAACCTTGTGGTGGCCTTCACAAGTAATGTATCTGTGGGAAGTGGTGGCCTTGCTGAGGAAGGTTTCATAAGAGGAAGCATAGACTATGTCATTATTTTAGTACCATAATAATTTGTTTGTCATCACAGTCTATGCATATTCCACTGAGTTGCTTGAGCCAATATTAAAATTGACCCCTGTAGTATTTACTTGCATCTAAGTGTCATTCATTCGCTGAACAGGATGATAACAAAAGGAACCTTATATTTTTGTTGTAGTTAAATTTTATTGAATTCTCAAGTGGATTAACTTGCAGCAGTGAAATTCTTGAAGAATTTTTCGAGGCATTGAGAAATGAAATCTAGTTGGAGTGCTTATGTTATGTAACAGCTAAATTATGGGTGAACTTAATAATTATGTTTTGTAACAGTTGGAGTGCTTATGTAACAGTGGGAGTAATTATGTTATGTAAGATTTGGAGTGCTTATGTTATGTAATAGTTAGTCAGTTAGTTAGTTAATGTTACATGTCAGTGTTGAGTCAAATTATAGCCTTATAATTTGATTAACATAAATCATCAACCCAGGGAAGGTAAACTTGTGAGATGCTACACAAAATATATGCAGGCTTAACATTTGATTGTTGATTAATCTAACTAGTCAATCATACAAAACCAATGACTCTTTCCTGCATCAATCACTTAGTAGCAAAGGCTATAGAGTGGATCAAACATCCCTCTACAACTCTTAAGACTGTTGATGATGATTAGGAAAAGATACAAAAATCAACTTTCTGCAAACTCATAAATTCACTCAACATTAGAAATCAAATCTTCATTAAACGAATTCCACACATTAATAGGAAACCAATTCATTTAATCAATTGTTGTTGATATATCAAAAAGAATGGATTAGTTGTAGGAACAAATTATTATTACATAACAGAAATAAAATACATAAACACTAAACTACGGGATTTGTGAGCAAAGGGAGCCCTCCCTTACTCACAACCCCTTCAAATTAGAAGAGATTGTTCACTGAAATAGATAAAAACATATAATATTGTATTAATCTGAAAAAGATATAGTCAAGTACACTCTGATATACAATATTAGCTAAAACCAACCCTGCAACCCCCTATCGTATAAACTAGAATATAATTTATACAATTACAAAAGCCCATATATGGCTCAAAGTAAGGAAGTATACTAATCTAAGCCATCGGCTAACAATCCTATTACAAAATATCAAATTCAGCCATACTGGGTCTAATCCATCACTAAAAGCATGGATTAGACAAAATTCGTTACATGGTCATAGTTTTCCTTCAAACCACCAACGAGAGAAGGTTTATGAATTTGGGCAGTATTGTTAGCAGAGTTGAAATGGCCAATAGGACATGATCCATATGTGATCAATTCCCCACAAAACCCATGTCCTCGTTTGACTTATATATTCGTGGAACATAACTAACTGTTGATGTTGCTGTAGGAAATTTGGGTGGTTATAGGAAATTCGAGATTGCAGGAATTCTGGAGTGTTTGCAGGAAATAGGATTACATAGCTGTCTGTAGGAAATCCGGGCCTATTTTCGAATCAAAACAAATTTGCACAAGAACTCTAGATTAGTTACCATGGTAATTAAATAAATAACAGCTAGATGTAAGGAATACTTAAAGTTAAGGTAAAAGACGTCTTTTCATGTTAATTTGCATACCTTTAGCTACAACACCCTTTTGGCAAAAACCTAAGTATTATAACTGAAATAGCCATAATAGGGGTTAAAGATAGTTCAAAATGGGAGAGGTAAAGTATGGAAAAGGGTGTCAAAATTGGGCAAAACCAAGCCCCAACATCTCCCCCACACCTAGCTTCTTGCATGCCCCTTATGCAAGAAAAAATGTTGCATCTTGAGTTGCAGCTACTGCAGCCAACTGATTTGCTACCTCTTCCAACTGGTCCAACTGGTTACCACTGGATTCTACAGGAATTTGAACCTTGTATAATTCATTCTTCTTTTTTAGATGATCGATCCTAGCCTGCTTCTTTTTCATAATTCGAACCGCTTTCTAAACCCACTCCTCTTGTTCGTTTTGTATACGCAAGTTGATCTTGTTCAGGGTCTCCTTTTCCTTTCTCAAGGCTCTCTCTAAAATGGTCAGCTCGGTGACGATTTCTTCTAATTCCTGCAGAGACTGTCTCTTCTGGGGAGTTCCTTCCCCTTCCTGATGTCCTTGGAGGGAATGAGGGGACTCAAGGTCCTCCTCTGCTTGTTGTTCTCCTGTTGTGCTATTCCTGCTTCCATGTAGCAGGGATTCCTGAAAGGACATTGCTTCTTCGCCAATGAACTCAGCTGACTCAATCTTCTCTTTACCTTTGGGTGGTTCGTGGTGTTTCTCCTTCTTCTTATCTAGTGTCTTGGGCAACACTTCTACATCTGCAGTATCATTTCTAGTCAGTTGAACAACCTGGCTTCTGGTAAATCTTTTCCCCTATCACCACCACTTCTTCATCCCTTTCTTCTTCCTTCGTCTGGAACCCAAGGGTCTGCAGCTTCTTCTTCTTTGGTTTTTCTATAAGCTTCTTTTTGGTGGGCTTCGGAGAGTCAAGTTCATCCCTTCCTTCCTTCTTTACTAGTGGCCCATGAGTCCGTGACTTCTTCTTTGATTTTTCCACTGGTTTCTCCTTGTTAGACTCTGAAGGGTCAGAGTTTTTCTCTTCCTATTTTTCCTTTATTTGTAGCCCACATGTCTACGGCTTTTTCTTTAGTTTTTCTACCGGTTCTTCCTCCATGGAATCTAAGGAGTTAGAATCCTCATTTTCTGCAAAGTATTTTTCGGCTAGGAGCTCCTCCCATGTTCGCTTCTTGTCTTTCAAAACCTCCACCAGGATGATTTTCACCAACCCGTGGTGATAGATATTTTCCTCTAAATTGCCCCCCCCCCCCCTTCCTTGGTGGTCGTCGTCATATTCATCAAAGACATTCTCAAGTAATATCGCAAATTTAATGGCTTGTCATGAAAATGGGGGAGGAGCTGAATGTGAAACAATAATGCAAGACCAAAGTGACCTTCACACGTTATGTATTTCTGTAGGAAAAACAATAAGTTTTGGTACTTAATTTTCAATAAATCCTACGAAATTCCCTTACTTGAGTCGGGGTCTAAATGTTCTTTACAGAGGAAAGACGTAGACAAGCCCTTGTTGAAATGTTGGATTTTAAACTAGCGTTATCCCAACTGTGGAATTTTGCATGCTCGCGGTACCAAACACTCGACCAACCTAAATTGGACATCCCCAACTTGAGCCTTTTCACCATTCAAATTCAAGGCGAAAATTTTGTTACTTCGGAGTTATGGCCACTGAATCGCTGGAAAAATGGTAGCCACCCAGTTTTTTCCAATCTCGCCTTACTGCGAGGGTTGACCTCCAACAACTCAGGCCCTTGCAGCTCAAAGTGGATGGGGCCACACAATTTCGACATGTTGAAAAGCTGAAAGACAAAGTGTATGCACTTCTTTGAAAATATCAGGTTTAAGCTTTGCAAAGGACTCACGCAATAAGGGAGGGCTTATTATAGAAAGTTATCAAAAAGCACGGGATTTTCGAGAGACAAGTTGTGATCATGATTATCATCATGATTTGTCCTACAGGAAGATATGGGGAGTACGTCTATTGGTCGTGTCAGAATCATGGCGATCAAGCATGGAGATGGAGTCATAATGCATCAGATTACGGCTACATTCTGCCGCAAGGGTGACCATAGCTAAAAAATCATACCAATGTTAAAAATTAAAGCGTTAATTACCATTTACCTCAAGTGTCCTATCATTATCTGTACTTTACCTTTCTAACCTTCCAACAGTCTAGTCCTTTGGATGATGCGTGCCTGTCCTTGAAATGATAACCCACTTAATAATTAAATTAGATATATGACTTCAAATTCATGACCTTGACAAGTAATTAAAATCTGTCAGTATTTTAAATAATTTAAGTTAACGCTCTGTATATGGTTTTTGTTTCCCAGAAAATTAGGGTGTCGCTGCAGGAAGTGGAACCGGGACTGCTGAGCCTTCTGCGGGAAATGGAATCGTGACTTCTAATTTCTAGAAAAGTGAACCACGACTTTCAAAACTTCTACAAGAAATTAGACCATAACTTGTGGAACTTCTCCAGGAAATCAGACCATGACTTGCAGAGCTTCTGCAGGAAATCGAACCATCAATCTACACTTTTCCCTCGTTAGTGTACAGTTAACTACACATGAATAAAGGTGTTGATGTCAAATGTGCAATGAGCTCATTGGATTACCAGCCATTTAGGTTAGTTGTTAAACAATGCGAGGCCCATCATCTTTAATGAGAGTGAGGACCAAGGTACCCTAATGCATCCTATCAGGTGTGAATTAATGAGTTGTTGTCAAACCCCCTTATAGGATCCAACAATCAAGGAGCCATAGTGATTCCTCATTGCTACTGGTGAGATAGCTTGTCATTAGGGCAAACAAGCTTCAAGGCATCATCAGACTCTGATCTTGCACCCAGATAACTTGTTGATGTTGATGGGCCAAGATTGTTGCAAGGAGGGCCTTAATAAATCCCACATCAGGCCAACACGAGCAATCCAGATTTAACTAAAGAAAAATAAATAAAT
>APFE030847309.1:28094-41278 GCA_000404065.3 Pinus taeda | reverse complement strand
CTCCTTTTCCATAACTAGTCCATTAGGCCCAGAAAAAGGAATAAACCTATACCCAATAGGCATTCCTCTCATGTTTTACCGAGCACAAGGAGGAACAGAGTGAGCTCATTGTGTCAGTAGGAAATTAGGAAGAGATAGTGGAAGGAATGATCCCTTCTCCCGTCATCTCCAACTCTCTTTTCTTCACAATTTCTTCCACAAATTCCTCATTGGATTAGGGTTTTTGATATAACTTAAGTCTGTGCCCATTCACCAAGAAGGTAACATTCTTATCATCAATGGTTTTAACCCGAACAAATCCATTATCAAAAACTTTCTCAATTTCATAGGGGCCCAGCCAATGTATGTTAAATTTCCCTTTAAAGTTCTTAAATTTTGAATCATACAACAATGACCAGTCTCCCTCTTTGAACTGCTTCTTTTTAATGTATCTGTTGTGCCATTTATCCCATTGTTGTTGAATCAAGTTAGTATGTTGAAAAGAATCCTACCTAATCTTATCCAACTCATTAAGTTGCAAGATTCTTTATTGTTGAGCTTCGTCAAGGTCTATACCCAAATCTGCTACCATTTTAAAACTTTTGATCTAAAATTCAATGGGAAATAAAACTTGCTTTCCATACACCAATTCATATGGAGAAAAGCCAGTGGTATTTCTCCATGTGATCCTGTAGACCCACAATGCTTTAGGAAGTCGGTCAGACCAATCCTTCTTATGTAATTGCACTGTTTTGGTAAGGATTGTCTCTAACACCTTATTTGTTGATTCCACCTACCCATTGGCTTGTGGGTGATAAGGGGTGGACTTCTGATGAGTAATCTAATAATTCCTGCACAATTCCCTGCACAAGCTTTGACACAAACTGAGTACCTTGATCAGTGACTATTTCCCTAAGCACCCCAAATCTTACAAAAATATTAGAAGAAGAAAAAAAAAAAAAAAAAATCTACCACTATGTTCTTTGTTGCTCTAGGTAGTGCTCTTACCTCCACCCACTTCGTAACATAATTATTACAAACTAAAATATGCTTCTTACTTTTGGACATAGGATTGATGGGACCTACAAAATCAAGAGCCCACCTCTCAAAAGGTTATATGATAACCTGTGGCTACAAAGGCATCTCGTCTAATTGTACAGGCCACCCCATTCTCTGGTAATTGTCACACTTCCAGACATATTCTCTTGCATCTTTGAAAAGACTTGGCCAATAGTAACCTGAGCGAAGGATCTTGTAAGTTGTCAGCTTGTCCACAAAATGTCCTCCACATGGTTTATCATGATAGGCTCTCAAAATGTCATAGATCTCATCTTCCCTGACACACCTGTGGATAATCGAATCAGGTACAGTGAAAAAAAGATCTCCCATAATCCAAGAGTAATCAACACTTTTCCTAATAATTCTCTTTTTCTGATTAGATGAAAAGTAAGGAGGAAACTTTCTTGTAGCAAGGTAATTAGCCATGTATGAAAACCAAGGTGTTTTAACATAAATAGTAAACAAATTTTCACCAGGAAATTTATCATTAACACGAACATCCTCACCTGCATGTTTAAGTCTATATAAGAAATCAGCTACCTGATTTTCCTTTCTAGGCCTATCCAATACCGTGATGTCAAATTCTTACAGCAACAAAAGCCACCTAGTAATCCTGCCATTAGAAACTGGTCCATTCATGAGATATCGAATGGCAGAGTGATCCGTGTGAACAAAAAGCTCATAGCCCATGATGTAATGTCTAAACTTGTTAATAGCATAAATCAAAGCAAGGAATTCGTTTTCAGTTACTGTGTAATTTAGTTCTACAGGAGTTAAATTTTTACTAACATAATAAATAGCATGGGTTACAGGATCCTCCTTTTGTCCCAGTACTGCTCCTATGGTTGAATCAGAGGCATCAGTGGAAATATGAAAAGCCAATTTCCAATATGGGCCTCTCAAGACTAGTGCTGAAGAAAGTTTTTCCTTGAGTGTATCAAATGCAGCTTGACACTCATCATCCTAATGAAATCCAACTTCTTTAGTCAATAGCTTAAATAATGGAGAGGCTACCTTTGTAAAAACCTTCTATAGTCGCCTACATGTCCAAGGAAACTTCGGACTCCCTGCTAATTGGTTGGTGGTGGTAGCTTTGCAATGACTTCAATCTTTGTCGGATCAACTTTAATTCCTGCAGCAAAAACATGATGACCCAAAACAATACCTTCATTCATAATCATAAAACATTTTTCATTACTTAATGAGAGATTAGTGTCTTTACATCTCTGCAAAACTTTCTCAAGATTATGTAAATCTTCATCAAAAGTATCACCCATGACTATAAAGTCATCCATATAAACCTTTGCCCAATAATGCAAAAGATCATAAAAAATACCAAGGACCGCCTGCTAGAATGTGGCTGGTACGTTGCATAGACCAAATGGTAATACCCTATATGCATAGGTGCCCTAGGGACATGTGAATGTAGTCTTTTGTTAGTCTTCTAGAGTTATCCTAATCTGATTGTACCCGTTCAACCCATCTAGGAAGGAAAAATATTTTTTCCCTACTAAAGTGTCCAGCACTTGGTCTATAAAAGGCAAGGGAAAGTGATATTTCAAGGTAGCCTTGTTTAGTTCCATGTAATCCACACACACTCGTCATTTACCATTCTTCTTGGGGACAATAACCAATGGAGATGCCCATTGGCTATCCGAGATAGGATAGATGAACCCTACATTTAATAATTTTTTCAATTCATCTTTCACAATTTCCCTTAAAGCGGGGTTCATCCTCCTTTGTGGTTGTCTCATAGGCCTGGCTTTTTCTTCTATATAAATATGATGAATGCATGTGTCTGGGTGAATGCCTCTCATATCTGTGTATTCCCAAGCAAAAGTATCTAAAAATTTCTTCAACTCTTATATTAACTGATTTTCCTGTTCAGGGGTTAAGGCAGAATTAATATTCAAAGGTTTTTCAGGAAAAATTTCCACTACCTTACTCCCCCATTCAGTCATGGAATATGTAGGAAATTCAGATAATAAGGATGAAAGTAGTTCGGTTGATGTACTATACTCATGAAAATCTTACATATTAGTAATGGAATCTAAATTATGACTAGACTGCCCTTCTTCTTGCTGCAAAAAATTAGGATTAGAAATACAACAATTTATCAAATTTTCTTAAAGGCTCTTGGCTTAGGAAATTGTCAAAAATGGTCGAGTACATTTTGAATCATGCTCTTCTTCTTCAACCCAATGTTTATTTTCTGATCTTAAGAGAGGCTGAGTAGGGGGATACAAATTAATATGTTTTATTTCAACCCCATGAGTGATGGTCATGTTTCCATACCTACACCCTATGTAAGCATCTGTCGTGGCTAACCATGATCTCCCCAAGATCAAAGGATTCCCTCCTAAGTTAGTTTTGGGTTGAAGAATATAAAAATCTACAAGATACTTCCAAGAATCCAATGAGATGACAATGTCTTCTAATACCCCCTTTGGCTTTACCTTAGACCTGTCTGCTAACTCTAACATGGTAGGAGTAGGCAATAAGTCAAAGGTTCCTATTCTAAATAAGGTCTCCATAGTCATCACATTAATGGCTGCACCCAAATCAATTAAAGTGTTTTTATAGGCTGTCCATTTATAAAGGTGGTAACCACATGGATTCCAGGGTCTTCATATTTTTCAGTAACAAATCTGTTAGAAAATTATATATTACATAGCAATAGCACACATAAAATATATTGTAGAAATATAAACACAGAAAACACATAAAAAGGAGAGATGCAGATATACGTGGTTCACCCAATTTGGCTACATCCACAGAGAAACAGTCAGTCCCTCCTTTTATATTACCCATCAAACTGAAGGGATACAACCTACAACAGATCTGTTGTAATTCCCTTTTCGCTCTCACACAATCTCCTCTCTCTTTCTCACTCAGAATACCAATCTATGTAGATGCAATACAATTCCCTCATATATAGAGAGGGTTGCCTTTTAGGGGAAAAAGCCCTAAATTAAACATAACTTCTATCATCATATCTCCACCTACTGAACGGCCCAGATTGACTACGAAAATAAAAAATTTTACAAGGTAATTTTAGATCTATTTTTAGCTTCGGGGGCTTTGCCCCCAATCCCCCTTCGGGGGGGGGGGCCTCCAAATAATCATCGTTCCCCCTACCCCCCCCCACTCTGGACCCCCTGGCGATGCACATTTATGGGCGGCATTTCCACCACATTACGAATTGGGGTCCAATGCGATAATACCTCTGAATAAATAAGATAATCAAGCTCCACACCCAACAAAATATGGTAGACATTAAACTTGCAAGCTTTCCACCTACTTGAATTGTAGAGTTCTCTCCTTTGTCTTACTGGTCTCTTGCTATATAGCTCCCTTACTGTTTTGGCATAGATCGAGATATCTTTAATTTCTTGCAGCAACAAGATCTTAATGCATGCATTTCTCAATTCATACACAAGATCAAACTCGGGCTGTTTTAGTTTCATTTCCAACCTCTCTAGAAAAGTAGGCTAGATCATATGGAATGAGGAAGGTTCTTATGGCCTTGAAGTAGGTTCTTCTATTGGTTAAGGTGTGGTTTCAACTTCAGGAACTTCTAGAGTATCTTCTTATACAATCTCTTCAATTCTTCCGGGTTGAGCCACCACTTTTCCAGACCTAAGCTGGATTTCCTGCAACGACAGAGGAACAGAAATTTCATGCAGCGACTGTGGTGCAATACAATAGGTAGGAAAATTGGGATAAGTGACTAATCCAATGTTGTGAGCAGATTGGATGGCTTTGTTATTGGGGTTAGACACTAGTTGGGTAGTAAGTTGCGTAGGACGAGGTTGATTTGGTGGGGCGGGCAACTAAAGTTGTTGTTGTTGAGGTTGAATCATTTATTGTTGTGTCGGCTATGGTGGATAAAAGTTGAGAAGGAAAATTCTAAATGGTAGGGTAATAAAATTTCCCCTACCATGGTTTTTGTGGAGGCCAAGGATGCCAGGGAATTGGAATATTTCACATCTGCTTTTAATTATAAGGAACTTGATAATGTGACTGAGCCATACCTGCAGCACATGGTTGCCATGGTCTTTGAGGTGCCATTGCATAGAGTGCATTGACAGCTCCTTGATTTTCTAGATATGTAGCTTTTATTTCAGGAAGTGAAGGACATTGATTAGTGTAATGCTCTGCTTCACAAATTCAGCATACCTCTATACTATCTGTAGGGCATTCCCTCAAGGCATGAATTTTCATGCATTTCGAACAGAACCCGACTAGGTCTTTCTCCAGTTCCTCCTATTTTTCCTATTTCTTCTTAACCTACAAAACATCCATTTGAGAAGATGATGTGCTAAGAATATCAGTTTTAAAATTTTCAAATAAATTACCCATTTCAGTTCTGGTTACTCCAGCTCCAGCAATTGACTTGACAAGCCTAGAAGAAGTATCTCTTATTCCTCCTCCAACTTTAGAAATTCCTCTTGAATATCGCCGACATATCTTGCATACGTCATCATAGCCCAACTTTGATATGTCACCTCCTCCCATTAAGTTCATAATCTCTAGAGATTCTCGTTTGATTTCTCTGAGAAAAATTGTTCTTTTAATATCCTTGCTCAAATAATTCATATTGGATCTCTGCAGATTATACTAGAATCTCTCCACCAAGTCCTCAAGGCTCTCCCCTCCTTCTGGTTCATGCCAAAAATTTCTTCTCTAAGGTCCCTCGTTGTGCAATAATATTGATATTTCCTTAAGAATACTCTTTTCATTTCCTCCCAAGTTGTAATGGAGTTTGAAGATAACCCCATAAACCACCTAAGAGCTACATCCTTCAATGTTGCAGGAAACAAGTTCAGCTTCTAAGCATTGGAAGAATAGTCATAGCTCCTACATAACACATCGAACTCAAACATAAAGGCATCAGGATCTTCACTAGGAACCCCACAAAAGTTAGGCAAGGTTGAAGTAGGAATATTCTTCATCTGAGTAGCTCCCCAGCCTCCCTAATAGGGAATTTGAATGTGACCAGTTCTTCTTCCCTCTCATCGTATCCATCTGTCTGACTAGTCCCCTCTTCATGAGTCATTTTGGACCAAAAGGAAGTGGGGCCTTTGTAAACTACAGATTTTGCGAAATCAATGGTTTGGAATTCTGGTTCTTGAATAGGATTGCCAAGGAATTCCTTTTCAGTCTGACCATTGAGCAAAGATGTTGTTTTCCTTGTCACAAGAGATTCAAAATGGGCAGAAACAGAAAATTTTCCTATAGAAGTTGCTACTGTAGAAGCAGGAATATGTTATAGGCTCTTTTCAAGACCACGGACCTCCTATTTGGACTCTTCTTCTCTTGCTACCTTATATCTTGCAGACTTCTTTTTCCTTGCCAATGTAGTAGTAAATGAAGTGGTGCTCACACTGTTATCACTCAGGTTTTCCCAAAAGTTGTAAGAAAAGAGAAAGGAGGTCGAGGTAACCACAAACCAATCTTTTAGACACAGATTCTAGCCAATCTGAATCCAGAGAGGGCTCTCTCTTTAAGTTTTAGCTTTGTTTTGTAAAGATATTAGGCTAGTTGTGAAGTTTAGGGGTTTTGTTTGAGTTTGGGTGGTGAAATTCAATAGCAAAGGGATAAGACTAAGTAGTTCAGGCCATTGGGCTAATGGAGTCAAGTAAGATGGCTTAACTGGACTTGATTTCTTAACAAAGGATGGTTTCACAAGGCAAGGTGGTCAAACATGGAACAAATTAAGACTTGGAATAGATGGAATGGATTTGAAAAATGGGTGAAGGGGAATTAAGAATCCTTCAACCTATTTCAAGAGGGAACTTGGATGATTACTGATAAAGAGCAACTAAGTATTCTTTAATACATAATCAAAGTGACAGAACTAGAAAACAGGAGCAATTAAGATTTCACTGTCTATTCTAATTTAGAAGAAAACATAGAAAATGATAACTTTTGAAGACAGAGTGCAATAAAGCATATTCTGAATTACTCTTTTTGTTTAGCATTAAGATGTGAAACAGAGATGATATAATAAACAAAGAAAACTTTAAAGCATGAGGTATAGAGGACTTATTGATCCAGTGTTTGCTTCAAGAAATCAGTGAAAAGTCCCTTACATTAATTCTTTGTCCAGCAAGCTATGCGAAAATTTGATCCAATCAGCACTTTATTCCAAAAAACTAGTATTACAGCAGTGTCTATGAATCCACCCTCAATACTCCAATTGAGGGAGTATTTATACAAAATATTTTACAAAAAATATCTCATAACAGAGGGAGATATATTCTAGTGATGACAAATCATTTTTACAAGAAAATAGAGACAACTAGTCTCGAAGATAGGAGAAAAGCAAACAGATGTTGTGCTGTTCCTATTTGTACTGGGTCTGCTGGAGGCAGGTCCTTTTATTTGGCTTGTTGCTGTAACTTCGTGTTGGCTGCCCTGTTTGACTGATACTCTTTACCTGCTCTGATACTCTTTGACATGTTTTAACCACTATTCACCTTTATTAATCTTTGTTTATCTCAACAAGGTGAATAGTCCAAAATTTACATTTTACCAGAGGTAAATTTACAAAATTTCTAACATATCTTCCCACCATTTCTGCTCTAGTAATTTGTGCCTCTGAATTTTCCTGAGAGTTTCATCAGTCTCTGTATATCTGAAAAAATTAGGCTAAATGGTGAATAAGTGCTTTATCTCATGCTCAATGTAGAATAGGTTCTCTAAACTGTCATAGAGAACTCGACCTGTGGGAAGTGCTTTCACTCCTGCTGCACTTGATGATGAGCTATCTTGATTGCCAACATACTTATTTAATTTATCTACATAATCAATGTGTTTCATCAATTTGTCATTAATGACCAAAGGACTTGGTAGCCCTTTACTCTGCAAAACTGTAAATTTCTCCATAAAAGAATTGATTTCTACTTGCATGTCTTCGCACCTTCTTTATAGGTTCTACATTAAAGTTCTCTTAGTCAGAACTCTTTTGATTTCCAAAATGGTGTCTGTCCTGTCTGAGATGCCAAGTACTTCTAATTGTTCTATGTTTTTAGTATTCAACAAATTGATAATCCTGTTGGCTTCTTTTGGCTTTTTACCCAACTCTGTTCTTATCTGCTAAATTGCTCCATGGGTTGTTTTCACTAAGTCCAGCTGCTCATAGATTACTTGGATTGATGGCTGTATTTTATTCATGGATTGATTGATATTAGCCCAAAGGATTTTTCTGATCTCTGTCAAGGGCTTATCAAAGGTAAGCTCTTGTTCTAATGTTTTTACTTTACTTTCTAAGGCTTTAATCTCCTTAGTTTTCTCCACAACACTTATTTTGGAGATGTCATAATTCTTCTCTACCTTAGCCAATTTCTCTTTCACTTGTTTCAACTCTGTAACCTGCAATCTTAATTCCTCCATGGCTTTTATTAATTCTTCTGTGCTCATATTACTACTGTTACCTAGTGCTGTAGCTGCTGCTGATGTACCTTCTATTGATGTACCTGTAATTACTTCTGTTGTGACTGCTGGGACATTTGTAGCTATTGCAGTTGAGACTATGGGGATTACCTCAGGAGGCTAAGAGGTTGACTCTCCCTACTTTTCCTTTAGTGCTTTTTCCAATGCCTTCTCTGTATCATTTAATCTTTCATTAAGTTTCAAGAGTAGGTCCATCATGTCTTCTTCTGATTTCTGTTGTATCACCTCTGTAGTCTATGGATGTGTTGAAGGAGGCAGTTTCAGATGTTTGCTTAAGGCAGCAATGTCCTCTTCCTTTTTCTTAATTAGTGCCTTTATGCCTTTAGCATCTTTGGGATCATGTCCCAATCCAATAATGATCTCTTCTAATGATTTGATCCTGTTACCTTTGGCAAGAGAAGAGGCTTTCTCCAAATGTAATTGAGTTGTTGTGTTGTCTAAGGAATTTTGCAATTTGTGGGCTAGCATTGCTTTGTCAGTCAGTGTAGAATAAACCATTTCCCCAGTCTGCTTATGAAGCTCAATCTAGTCCATAAGATGAATATCTTTGGCCAGAACCTCCAAGTTTGTTCTGATATAGTCTGCTGCTGACTAGGGTTGCTGCACCTTTGGCTTAAAATAACTCATTATCATTTTACCTTCTTTAATGTCATAGGCTGACATTAATCTCTGCTGGTTTGTAGGGGCCATTTTCAGATATTGACCGTAAATTTGAAGCCTTATTAGGTCATTTTTGGCCTTTATCTCTGTGAAAGTCTTCTTAATGTCTGAGGCATGTTTGCTTTGTGGCCTGGTGGAAGACACTTCCACACTGTTGTCTTTCTAGATCTTGCCTTTGTGAGCTAGTTGAGGTTACTCCCAATGATGGAGTTTGCTAGCTAGATCTTTCTTCTCTCTGGCTGTCTATAGTTTCTTCAATTATGTCCTCTTCTGATAGAGGGTTCAGTCTTTGTCTCTTTGCTCCAGGTTGTTCTGTTGGTCCACTGATAGGTGTGATGGTTTCTCTGTCCCTCTTTTTGTTTCTTTCCTCATTTAGAGGAGTCTGCAATGCTGGAATTTCTGTTGCTTTAGTTTGGGCTAGAGGAATTTGCACTTGACTCTATTCTCTGGACTTTGCAGGTTGATCTCTCATTGTAGGATGCTCTATAGTATCTATCTCTTTGCCTTTGGAAGTAGCTGGTATATTGGCTTCCTATGGAGACTGTTGAGAAGTTCCAGCAGAGGATGTACCAATTCCTGATTGTTGAGGTAGCTTGAATGTTACTTTTCCAAAAGAGTCTAGGTCAAGGGTTTTTTCAATATATTTCATAGCCATTTCTATCTTTTCTTGCTCACTAATTTCTTCTATTAGGGTCCCTTCTACCCATTCATCCTTATTTGCAAACTATTCAATTTTTGGGATCCTATGATGTATATAAACTGACAATCTGTTCTTTTTTCTTCTGTCACATATGAAACTATTTGGGTCATAAGGCACCTAACAAAAAATTTTCTTCAATCTAAGGTGGTCTTCTAGAATCTTTTCAGCACCTTGCCATGCATCCCTAGAATTGATGACATAAGGGCCTAGCTGGTTCTTTATTCTTAACTGGGATTTCTTCTTTTCACTACGAAAATGGACTAAGTCTGCATTGGTAGTCTGCCTGAAATATTCTAGTGAAAACAATCTCATGGGCACATATTTCAGCAACTTGAAAAGGCAAAGTTCACATCCACACATTCTGATTTCTGTGTAATTTTGGTACAGGTACCAGTCACCTATCCTGTACTGCTTGGAGAGTTGGAGAATATTTTTCATGTTACCAGTGAGTCTAGGAGGGGGAACTCCTATCAACAGAGTGGATGCTGGATGTACAAACCAGTCAATGAATTCATTATAGGTATAAGGAGACTCCAGAGTTTTATGAAAGATTGAGGTCCAAAAGATCACAGACCTTCGATTTCCTTTTGAGTCCAATTTCCTGATAGGGAAAGGAAAGTTGACTAGTTCATGATATAACAAAAGATGGTATATAAAAGATGTGTATTTGAAAACTCCTTCCCTATCCAAACTTATGAATTGATCATGGATTTTATTGGCAATGAAAGTAGCATAGTCATACTTGACAGTAGGGGGTTGTCCAGGAGTGAATATTGACAAAAAAACTAGAGTAATATCATCAACATATTCACTGGTATTAAATCCCATGATCATGGATATCATGTCGACAATGAGTCTACCAGTTTCAGTGAAAAAGGTCTGTAGATAAGGAGGTGGGCCATTGGGTTGATAGTTTGGTAACATAAACATCTGAGCAATACGGGTTATCTCTGATTTGGGCAACTGAAGGGATTTTTCAAGCGATATCCCAGGGAAAGAGGAGCAAGGGGCCGAGTGGAATGGAACTGTATCAATTCATTAATGGACTTAGCAGTTATGGGAAAAAGAACAGTTTGGGATGGGGACATAACTGCTATGTGGACAGGGTCATAGTTGGCACAGCATTGATGAATGATATCTGGGAAGACATGGACTGAGGGGAGGAAATACATGGGAATATTGGATTCCCACAGTCCAAAAAAGTCAGAATTATTCAGATGACTATCTCCGATTTTGGCAAAAGGTTTTAAGATGGTTACTGTCACCAGATAGGTCTTTTATCTAGAAATATTTATTGGCCAGGGGTAAATAATCTAAGTCTTTATGGGGTGCGTTCATGGGCGCGACATTCAGGGCTTTGGGAGTTTCCATATTTTCTTGTATATTCAAACTGGAGTTCAGACTTCTTGTGGGAAAAATGGACTAAACAATTGTTTGGGGTCTCTTTATGGCAATTACAGACTGCTTTTAACTTGAATTTGGCTTTATCTAGTAGAATTCCCAGTGGAGAACTGAAATTGCAGGGTTGCAGGGCAAAAATGGATAAATACCTGGATTAAGGAGGAAAACCATACAATGGCAGGTTGGTTGGCAGGCTGCGAAGCTCGTACTATATTCTTGCTGGTCAGGTGGCGGTTGAAAAGCTGGAACAGTGGAATGGGTCATTAATTTGCATGGGAGCTGGACGTAGTGCTTCACAGTGAAAATGATGTTTTATCATTGTTTTTAACGAAATTTGGGTTGGCCGGACTTGTTTGGCATTTATTGGGCGGATGACGTAAGCGTGATGGGACGTTTTGTCGTTATGCAGAGGGTGGTAAGCGGTTTACCCCGCACCGCTTTTGAGTTCAAGTGGTATCGGGCCGGGGGCGAGCGAGCATATGGAGCAGGCGACGCGTGGCGAGGGTACGGCGGAAAACCACTTGGTGATCACGAGTTAAAGCGTGGTCACCAGGGGGGTCGTGATATGATCGTCGACCATCGGATGATGGGGGGACGATTGGGCAGCTGACAGGCGTTGGAGATGACAGGGTTTTATTTGCGGCAGGCCCGACTGAATTAATGAGTTAATAAATCATATCAGGGTGAATGCAACTGGTCAGGGTAGGTTATTAATTAACCTAGATGGTTAATTAATCCCTTTGTGCGGCGGAGAACTTTGGTTATTAACAAATTTTTGATAGACTCGTTAATCCCATTTAACTATTGATTATGGTTGTATTCAACCGGGGGTGGTATATATAATGTTTGGGGATTTTTATATAATTACATTAATACGGGAAGGGTTAGTAATTTTCGAGATTTATATAATAATGGTTAAAAATTAATATGAAATGAAATAATAAGCGCCAAGCTAAAATGTTAGGAATTTACATTTAAACTTAGGCTAAAGGGGTTTCTTAAGCGATATAATGCCTTTCCTAAGTAAAATAGGTTTTTCACTTAGGATAAACTTTATGAAAAGGATATGAATGATGGATGAATGATTTATGAGCACTTAGGCTTTTAGATCATTGGGTCGAGGGTCCGGTCCCTCCAGAAGTCAAAGAAATGCTTTGAGCCCCTTTGACTTTCAAATACCTTAATGCTTAGGGGAAATTCGTGAAGTGTTTAGGGAAAATGTAAATGGAACTTAGTCATTTAATCATGTCTTGCTTGAACTGCATCAAGTGAAATGTCTGCCTTGCACTTTGTGATAAAAGTAAAAGTTAACACATTTAGAAACACTTTTCATCACAAGTATCATTCTGTAACACCATCTACCTACCCTTCCTACTTTAGCCTGACATCTTTTCTTCTTTATTTGGGTACACTTATACTGGCAAACCCTTATCAAATCATCCTTTTCTTTTACATGGCAAGCCTACCTAAGTCTACACTTATTACATACAAGGGCTCAGATTAAACTGTTGAGCTCCTTTATTTACTCTACCTATCTACTTATCTGCCAATTTTAAATAGTTTGGTCATATTTTATTCTCTATTCTATAGCATGAAATTAAAATATGAATGAGCCAAGTTTGAGCTGTTTGAATCTCCATAAACTGTGGCAAAAGTTAACAAGTTGCACACAATTGCTTATTACAGAAAATGAAATAGTAGTGGCACTTGGACTTGCACACTTTCCTGGTCTATTTTTATTTGGGGTTCATTTCTTTCACTTTTTTGACCATTTTATTCTTTTTACCCTTTGATTTTCTTTTAGGGTATACCCTCTTTACATTTTTTAAATTTTTTGATTTTTTGAAAATATGGAAAACCTTTGCAACAAGAAAATGTATAAACATATTATAGAGCTCATCAAGTCAATCATGAAATATGACACCTA
>APFE030847309.1:0-27266 GCA_000404065.3 Pinus taeda | reverse complement strand
TGTATATGTGTTTTATGTGTTATGCTCTCGCATTGTTTATTTTTCTGTGATTTAGAATTCGTATGCAGGTAATTTCTGTACGGGGTTAAAACCTATAATTAAAAAGTTGGATCAAAGTAATGCTTCAGCATATGACCATTAACCGATCCTTCTCCTGTCTCTGTATCATCCAAATTCTTCAAAAAGTAAGTATTGTTCCCTTGTAAGGCGTGAATAATAAAAGGTCCCTTTCATAGGAAGTCAAACTTCCCATGTTTTCCTTTGTCTTCTCTCATGGAATCCCATCTCAAAACTTTGTCTCCAAGGTAGAAATCTTCTGCCTTGGTTCTCTTATCAAAAATTTTCTTAAGTTTCTCTTGTACTACTTGGGATCTTTGATACACTTCTTCTCTGGTCTGCTGCAAGTGGATGGTTTGGTTAATTCTCCTTTGAATATCATTGGGCTCCACCTGAGCTTCTTGTAGTAGTTTCATTACAGGAATTCTTAAAGATGAAGGAAATACAGCCTCCAAACCATAGACTAGTTCATAAGCACTAGTTCCAATAGATTTCTTTGTAGTGAGTCTATCTGTCCACAGTACATTAGTAAGTTTCTTGTGCCAATTATTTTTTGTTTTCTTCCAATAATTTCTTAATGATATTAATTAGGCTTTTATTGGATGACTCAGCTAGACCATTACCTTGAGGATAATAGACTGTGGAATGGCCTAAAGTGATATGGTATTTGTTACAGAAAGTTATCATTTTTTTATATTTGAAGGCAGCAACATTATCAGTGATGATCTTTTCAAGACAGCCAAATCTAGACAGTATGTTAGTTTCTAAAAATCCTATAATGACTATGTCATTGGCTTGTTTGCAAGGAATAGCTTCTATCCATTTGGTGGAATAGTCTGTGGTAGTTAGGATCCATTTATGTTGGCCAGAAGAGGGAGGGTGGATTTCTCCAATGAAGTCCAGTCCCCATTGTTGGAAGGGTTTTTCAGTAGAGATTGGTCTCAAGGGTAAGGGTAATAGTTTCCTCTTGCCTTCAAAAATCTGACATTTATGGCAAGCAGTAACAAACTTCTTTACATCAGTGAACAAGGTTGGCCAATAAAATCCAGCTCTAAGGATTTTGTCTGCAGTTGATCTCCAGTAAAAGTGTCCACCACAGTCTCCTGCATGAAATTCTTTAAAAACCTTGTCAACTTCTTCTTTTATTAAACAATTCAATAGAATACCCTCATGATTTTTCCAAAAGAGAACATTATCTAAAATATAAAATTTTGACGCTTTCATCTTTAAAAACCTTTTCTTTGTTCTGGATAATCCTGGAGGAGCTTGCAAGTTTAATAATACAAAAATTATATCAGCATACCAAGGTGAATATATGAAGGCCTGGCTGATTTGTGGAGTCTCCATCTCCTGTTCATTATCCGTCTCATTAATATCCAGGGCTTGGTAATTTGTTTCAATCATGAGTTTTGCCAAACCCTGTCCCTTTATAAGCTTTGTGGGTTTTATTTCAATATCATATTCCAATATAGTAGCAATCCATTTACCTCATTTGCCTTCAATTCCATCCTGGGTCAGGATGTCTTTGACAACAGCATTTGGCACATAGGCTATTATATGGGGGTATAATATATAGACTCTAAAGTCTTTAATAGCTTTCACAAGTAAATAGGCTTGTTTTTCCATGATTTTTTACTTTAATAGTGTATCTCTTAGTGCTTTACTGAAAAAGGCTATGGGTTTCTCACATCCTTGATCATCTTTTTGCAGTAAAACCACAGCAATGGTGTGTTTTGATGCAAATGAAAATATTATAAAGTCTCTATCAAACTTTGGACTTGTCAGGACCGATGCTCTAGTCAAAGCCATTTTAATTTCTTCAAACGATTGTTTGGCTTCTACTATCCATTTAACTTTTGCATCCTACTTCAACATATTAGTAAGCAGTCTAATTAATTCAGCTAACTTAGATATAAATCTTCTCAAGAAATTAATCTTTCCTAAGAAAGCTTGAAGTTCCTTGACATTTCTAGGGTGGGGTATTTGCAGAATGGCCTCAACTCTAGCAGGATCAATTCTAATGCCATCTTTGGAGATGATATGGCCCAAGAGTTTGCCTTCTTCTAGACCAAATAGGGACTTTTTAGGATTTAAGGAAATGCCATATTGTCTGCATTTTAAAAATACTTGTTTCAGATGATCTAAATGTTGTTTATCTCATTTAGAAAAATAGTCAGGTCATCTAGATATATGACCAAGAAATCATGAATTTCTTTTGCAAAAGCTATGTCCATTGCACGTTGAAAAGTTTCCCCTGCATTCTTAAGTCCAAATGGCATTTTAACATATTTGAATGCTCCCTATGGTGTTGTAAAAGCAGCTTTTTCCTGGTCATCAGGGTGAACCAGAATCTAGTTATAGCTTGAGAACCCATCCAAAAGCAAAATCCTAGAAGCACCTACTAGCCTTTGTAAAATATGATCCATCTTAGGTAAAGGGTAATTGTCTTTCAAAAAAACCTTGTTTACATTCCTTAAATCAACACAGAGCCTAATTTCTCCAGTCTTTTTCCTAGTAGGTACTAAATTAAAAACCCCCTCTGAAAATCTGATAGGAGTTATTATCCATGCTTGATACATTCTTTTGATTTCTTTTTCAATTAAGGGAAGCAGTACAGGGTTAATTCTTCTGAGCTTCTGTTTGAATGGTTTTTTATTTTCCTTTAAAAGGATTGTATGTTGAATTATAGAGGTATCATATGATTTCAGGTCCTCATAGCTCCAGGCAAATACATCTTGAAATTCTCTCATTAATTCAGCATATTTGAGTTTTTGTTCAAGGGGCAAAGATTTGGATAATTTTACCATTTTTGGATTTTCTTTAGTTCCCAAGTTATAGTCTTCAATGTCAACTTTTAGAGGTTCCATCTTGGGTTTCTTTGGGATATCATTAAAATCAAAGAGATATTCCAAAGGAGCTAACCCTTTAGGCAACTCATTATCTTTCAAATTAATGACTTCAGATTCTCCTTCAATAATTTCATCAATGTCCATTTTTTTGAGATCCTGCATTTCCTTATTGGTAAATGTTGTTGGGTGAAGCATTTGAGTTGCACTTTCTATTGAAATGTCTGTTTCTATCTGATTTGTTTGATCAAATTCAGTAACTATATTTATATCTATATTAGTGCTAGAAAACTCTTCCTCTAATGTTAAGAAGTTGTTAATTTAAATATCATTGTCAAACACTTGCCAGTTTTTTACATTGTCAGGTATGGCTGACCTGTGTCTAATCTCAGCTGTGAAATGATGATTGGGCTCAAATGGTAATTTACAGGTGCTAGAAAACATTGCCAGACTATGAGCATGCAAATTATGTTTTCTTGGGATTTTAGCCAGCTGAGTTTCTAGAAATGTATTGAGAATCTCAATCATTGTTCCTCTGTAAGATATTAATCTGGGATTGTTTGTGAGAAAATTCCTTTTACTTGTTGAATGATTAAATCAGAATCTCCTAGGACTAATACTCTAGTGGCCCCTAAACTTTTGACCAGTTTGAGACCTAGCAACAAAGCTTCGTATTCAGCCATATTATTAGTGCATTTAAAGTTTAATATGTAGGCATGGCCTTCAGCATGATCATTCCCAATATTGTGCACCCAAATTCCTGCTCCTGCTCCTAACTTGTTAACTGAACCATCGAATTCTAAGTACCAAAGGATCTCATGTTCATAGTTAGTATCAAGAGTGTCAGGGATTTGTTTAATAGGAAGATCTGGTTTTTTAGTTTCTTCTGGTTCCGTTTGAATATCTAATGTATCATTGTTCTCAGAAATTTCTTGAATTTGAACACTAGACTTTTCATTTATAATTTCTTCTTGTTCAACTCCTAAAACCTTGACTTCATTCAAAGGATCAATTTTAGCATTGTAAAGAATGAAAGAATCCATCTCAGAGTGAATGGAGTAGATAGGGAAATTTTGAGGTCTCTCCTGGCTACTTACCACATATTTCATTAAAGTTTCTCTGTACAGTTTCTTAGGTTGACCAAACACTGAAATAGTAGCATAAGACATGTCCAACTGTAGAGATCCTTGAAGCTTTGCACCCCAAGATCTAGACAGTAACATACCATACTTTGGTGGGATATCAGCTACTACTATGTCCATTAAGATGGTTTTGGCAGGATATTGGACTAGAGATACACATAAATCTTTGATCAATCCTAGACATCTGACCTGACTTGAATCGAAAGAGAAAAGGTCTTTATACGGCCTGGTGATGTCTAAGTCCAGTTTCTCCATCACAGATTTAGGCATTAAGTTATGAGAAGCACCAGAATCAAACATGGCGTTATGAAGTATTTTATCATGTATATTTAGACTTACATAGAAAGGAGGGACTCCTTCATCTACTGATTTTCCATTTACCTCAGGGCCAAAAATCAATTTTGGTTGATCATCAAAGACATTTACTGAATCTTCATTCGCAGAAATTTGTAGTGATCTACTGATCTGACCTCTGTAGACATCATGTTTAGCCAATTCTGATAATGGAACTGCTATCTTTAATTTTCCTACTTCAGCCTCAAGATTAAAAGGTTTTTTAGTTTGAGTTCTTCCATTTCGGACATTGGGATTCTCTTTTTCTATTGTATTTTTGGTATTTCTTTCCTTTTCAGGAATGGGGTTATGAGCTGAAGTTGTTTCTAAATCAACTTCTCGAGGTTCCTCTATGTTTCTTTTGGTAGGAATAGAAGTGGAAGATTGTTTTTTTTGTGGTTGATTATCGGATACATCTTCAATTACTTGGTTATTTGGATTGGGATTATTTCTGGAAAGAATATGTACAGGGATGGTATTACTCTTACCTTTATTGGATTGTTTTGTATCTTTCTATTTGTTGGTTTCCGAAACATCTATTCTTCTGCTCCTCGGATTGTATTTTTTGTGGACTTCATAAACAGTTGTATCATACGCCACCCTGAAATCAAATGATTCACCTGACTTAGTTTGGAATTGTTCAAGCATGTGAGCTTCCTGATCCTCTTGGGTCAAGAAAACTTGTTGTTCATTATTGAGTCCCATCAAGTTAATTTGAATATCTTCTGTTGGTTCATCAGAAGTTGAGGCTTCAGCATAATTTTCCTAGAATTGGGGCTTAATGTTTTGGTCAGATCCGGTCTTTCCAGTATTAGGATTTTGGTTCTTCCTGAAATTTGGATTTCTACCAGTATTGCTTGGTTGACCCTCCCAAGGGTATTTTCTCTCAATGGTTTCTACTCTATCACCAAGCATGTCCATTCCTTTAATAATAGAATCTAATTTTTGTTCAAAGGTAGACGGTTCCTCTTTGAAAGGTATCCTCCTTTCAGCTCTGACTCTGGCTTGTTTAGATACTAGGTTGGCCTCAACGCTGACAGCTATACTCTGCATCTCTTCTAAGGTACAAGGAGCTCTTTCCCTAATTTGGTATGCCATATCAGAATCAAATCCATCAGGGAATTTGATTAATGCCAAATCTGGAGGAGGTCTAATATTTTGAGGAATCACTTGGTAAACATTGTGAAATCTAGTACAATAATCTTGGATAGTTTCTTGGGTGCCTCTTTTCAGGCTGTCATATTCTGATAAAATGTGGAGAGGGTCTTTCTTCTTTTCCCATCTATTTAAGAATGTTTGATAAAGAGCTTGTAGATCATTTATACTATTTGCATGAAGGGCTCTAAACCAAGTTCTAACATCTCCAGTCAAACTTTGAACAAATACTCTCATTCTAACATCATCCACATCAACTTCATATATTTCAAAATAGTCTGTCATTTTCTTAGTATGTTGTTGAGCTATGTAAGTGCCAGTACCATCAAATGGGGTAATCTTACTCTGATAGTCTTGGGGCATAGCCCCTGAGTTGGCAAGTAAGTGCAGAGGAGAATACCTGTTTGCCATGGCTGCAGGGATAGATGAGGCAACTGGTGTGGCAGGGATGACACTAGGAATGTGAGTTGTGGATGGAGGGGTGGAAGGTGTAGCTTAAGGTTGGGAAGTCTGAGGTGTTGATGATGGACTTGGAGGAGCAGTAGTGATCATAGAAAGGTTTGGTGTTCCTTCAGAGGTAAGCTCTGATTAGATGGAGTTCTGCAGATGTCTATCAAGATGTGAAGTTACAACTTCAAGTTGTAAATCCTCAAGAAACACGGGATCATGAACTATGTGGGCTAACTCAGATTCCGAAAAGGTAACAAATAAATTGGTTTCAAACCACTCATCAACAGGTTCATCCTCAAGGTAAACCCACTTCACAGGAAAAGATCTTGATCTATACAGAGGCCGAGAACTAGCAGAACTGTCTTGGCTCTCTTGCCTCCTAAGAATCCTAGGAATCAGATTAGGGTTTTCAAACACAGGAGGTGGATTTGGATCAGGATCAGATCTAGTGTAATGAATCCTTTCTAAAGCCAGGGTTCTAGGTATATTTTTTGAGTTTTTCTATAAATGGGTAAGACAATACAACTTTAACAATTTCTTTAAGAAGCTTTTAGATATGGTTTAGAACTTTCTCAAATACTTTATTTGCCAAGAGGAACTGATCAAGTATTTGAAACCAAATGTCCAATCTATAATCTAGACAAGAGATAGATTGAAGTAGCATTCATTTACTTCTACAATTGCAAAGCAAAAGCATTTCAAAGGCTACCTGGCTAGCTTCAGGCTCCGTCTGTAGCTTAGAAAGTAGACAATAGTAACATATAAGTTATTCAGATCCCCAGCAGAGTCGCCACTATGTTATCACTCAAGTTTTCCCAAAAGTTGTAAGAAAAGGGAAAGGAGGCCGAGGTAACCACAAACCAATCTTTTAGACACAGATTCTAGCCAATCTGCATCCAAAGAAGGCTCTCTCTTTAAGTTTTAGCTTTGTTTTTTAAAGATATTAGGCTATTTGTGAAGTTTAGGGGTTTTGTTTGAGTTTGGGTGGTGAGATTCAATAGCAAAGGGATAATACTAAGTAGTTCAGGCCATTGGGCTAATGGAGTCAAGTAAAATGGATTAACTGCACTTGATTTCTTAACAAAGGATGGTTTCACAGGGCAAGGTGGTCAAATAGGGAACAAATTAAGACTTGGAATAAGATGGAATGGATTTCAAAAATGGGTGAAGGGCAGTTAAGAATCCTTCAACCTACTTCAAGAGGGAACTTGGATGATTACTGATAAAGAGTAGTTAAGTATTCTTTAATACATAATCAAAGTGACAGAACTAGAAAACAGGAGAAATTAGAATTTCACTGTCTATTCTAATTCAGAAGAAAACATAGAAAATGATAACTTTTGAAGATAGAGTGCAATAAAGCATATTCTAAATTACTCTTTTTGTTTATCATTCATATGTGAATCAGAGATGATATAATAAACAAAGAAAACTTTAAAACATGAGGTATAGAGGACTTATTGATCCAGTGTTTGCTTCAAGAAATCTGTGAAAAGTCCCTTGCATTAATTCTTTGTCCAAAAAGCCATGTGAAAATTTGATCCAATCAGCACTTTATTCCAAAAAACTAGTATTACAGCAATGTATATGAATCCACCCTCAATACTCCAATTGAGGGAGTATTTATACAAAATATTCTACAAAAAATATCTCATAACAGAGTGAGATATATTCTAGTAATGAAAAATCATTTTTACAAGAAAATAGATACAGCGAGTCTCAAAGATAGGAGAAAAGCAAACAGATGTTGTGTTGTTCCTATTTGTACTGGGTGTGCTAGAGGCAGGTCCTTTTATTTGGCTTACTGTTGTAACTTCGTGCTGGCTGCCCTGTTTGACTGATACTCTTTACCTTCTCTGATACTCTTTGACCTGTCTTAACCATTGTTCACATTTATTCATCTTTGTTTATCTCAACAAGGTGAATAGTCCAAAATTTACATTTTACCAGAGGTAAATTTACAAAATTTCTAACATATTTTCCCACCATTTCTGCTCTGGTAATTTGTGCCTCCGAAGTTTCCTGAGAGTTTCATTAGTCTCTGTATATCTGAAAAAATTAGGCTGAATAGTGAATAGGGGCTTTATCTCATGCTCAATGTAGAATAGGTTCTCTAAACTGTCATAGAGAACTCAGCCTGTGCGAAGTGCTTTCACTCCTGCTGCACTTGATGATGAGCTAGCTTGATTGCCAACATACTTATTCAATTTATCTATATAGTCAATGTGTTTCATCAATTTGTCATTAATGACCAAAAGACTTGGTAGCCCTTTCCTCTGCAAAACTATGAATTTCTCCATAAAAGAATTGATTTCTACTTGCATGTCTTGGCACCTTCTCTCTAGGTTCTGCATTAAAGTTCTCTTAGTCATAACTCTTTTGATTTCCAAAATGGTGTCTATCCTATCTGAGATGCCAACTACTTCTAACTGTTCTCTTTTTTTGGTATTCAACAAATTGAGAAGCATGTTGGCTTCTTCTAGCTTTTTACCCAACTTTGCTCTTGTCTGTTGAATTGCTCCATGGGCTGTTTTCACTAAGTCTAGCTGATCATAGATTACATGGATTGGCAGCCATATTTCATTTATGGACTGAATGATATTAACCCAAAGGATTTTTCTGATCTCTGTCAAGGGCTTATCAAAGGTAAGCTCTTGTTCTAATGTTTTTACTTTACTTTCTAAGGCTTTAATCTCCTTAGTTTTCTACACAACACTTATTTTGGAGATGTCATAATTCTTCTCTTCCTTAGACAATTGCTCTTTCACTTGTTTCAACTTTGTAACCTGCAATCTTAATTCCTCCATGGATTTTATTAATTCTTTTGTGCTTATATTACTACTACTACCTGGTGCTGTAGCTGTTGCTGATGTACCTGTTGTTGATGTACCTGTAATTACTTCTGTTGTGACTGCTGGGACATTTGTAGCTATTGTAGTTGAGACTATGGGGATTACCTCAAGAGGCTGAGAAGTCGTCTCTCCTTGCTTTTCCTTTAGTGCTTTTTCTAATGCCTGCTCTGTATCATTTAATCTTTCATTAAGTTTCAATATTAGGTCCATCATGTCTTCTTCTAATTTCTGTTGTATCACCTCTGCAGTCTGTGGATGTGTTGAAGGAGGTAGTTTCAGCTGTTTTCTTAAGGCAACAATGTCCTCTTCCTTTTTCTTAATTAGTGCCTTTATGCCTTTAGCATCTTTGGGATCATGTCCCAATCCAATAATGATCTCTTCTAATGATTTGATCCTGTTATCTTTGGCCATAGAAGAGGCTTTCTCCAAATGTAATTGAGATGTTGTGTTGTCCAAGGAATTTTGCAATTTGTGGGCTAGCATTTCTTTGTCAGTTAGTGTAGAATAAACCATTTCCCCAGTCTGCTTATGAATCTCAATCTGGTCCATAGGATGAATATCTTTTGCCAAGACCTCCAAGTTTGTTTTGATATAGTCTGCTGCTAACTAGGGTTGTTGCACCTTTGGCTTAAAATAACTCATTATCATTTTACCTTCTTTAATGTCATAAGCTGACATTAATCTCTACTAGTTTGTGGGGGCCATTTTCAAATATTGACCGTAAATTTGAAGCCTTATTGGGTCATTTCTAGCCTTTATCTCTGTGAAAGTCTTCTTAATTTCTGAAGCCTGTTTGCTTTGTGGCCTAGTGGAAGATACTTCCACACTGTGATGTCTTTCTAGCTCCTACCTTTGTGAGATAGTTGAGGTTACTCCCAATGATGGAGTTTGCTGGCTGGATCTTTCTTCTCTCTGGCTGTCTATAGTTTCTTCAATTCTGTCCTCTTCTGACAGAGGATTCAGCCTTTGTCTCTTTGCTCTAGGTTGTTCTATTGGTCCACTAATAGATGTGATGGTTTCTCTGTCCCTCTTTTTGTTTCTTTCCTCATTTAGAGGAGTTTGCAATGCTAGAATTTCTGTTGCTTTAGTTTGGGCTGGAGGAATTTGCACTTGACTCTGTTCTCTGGACTTTGTAGGTTGATCTGTCATTGTAGGCTACTCTATAGTATCTATCTCTTTGCCTTTAGAAGTAGATGGTATATTGGCTTCCTATGGAGACTGTTGAGAAGTTCCAGTAGAGGATGTACCAATTCCTGATTGTTGAGGTAGCTTGAATGTTACCTGTCCAAAAGAGTCCAGGTCAAGGGTTTTTTCAAGATCTTTCATATTGATTTCCATCTTTTCTTGCTCACTAATTTCTTCTATTCGGGTCCCTTCTACCCATTCACCCTGATTTGCAAACTGTTCAATTTTTGGGATCCTATGATGTATATAAACTGACAATCTATTCTTTGTTCTCCTGTCACATATGAAACTATTTGGATCATATGACACCCACCAAAAACTTTTCTTGAATCTAAGGTGGTCTTCTAGAATCTTTTTAGCATCTTGCCATGCATCCATAGAATTGATGAAATAAGGGCCTAGCTGGTTCTTTATTCTTAACTGGGCTTTCTTCTTTGCACTACAAAAATGGACTAATCCTGCATTGATAATCTGTCTGAAATATTCTAATGCAAACAATCTCATGGGCACATATTTCAGCAACTTGAAAGGGTAAAGTTCACACCCATACGTTCTGATTTTTGTGTAATTTTGGTACAGGTACCAGTCACCTATCATGTACTGCTTGGAGAGTTGGAGAATATGTTTCATATCACCAGTGAGTCTAGGAGGGGGAACTCCTATCAACAAAGTGGATACTGGATGCACAAACCAATCAATGAATTCATTATAAGTATAAGGAGACTCCAGAGTTTTATGAAAGATTGAGGTTTAAAAGATCACAGACCTTCGATTTCCTTTTGATTCCAATTTCCTGATAGGGAAAGGAAAGTTGTCTGGTTCATGATATAACAAAAGATGGTATATAAAAGATGTGTATTTGAAAAATCCTTCCCTATCCAAACTTATGAATTGATCATGGATTTTATTGGCAATGAAAGTGGCATAGTCATACTTGACAGCAGGGGGCTGTCCAAGAGTGAATATTGACAACAAAACTAGAGTAATATCATCAACATATTCACTGGTATTAAATCCCATGATCATGGATATCATGTTAACAATAAGTCTACCAGTTTCAGTGAAAAAGGTCTGTAGATAAGGAGGTGGACCATTGGGTTGATAGTTTGGTAACATAAACATCTAAGCAATATGGGTTATCTCTGATTTGGGCAACTGAGGGGCTTTTTCAAGCAGATATCCCAAGGAAATAGGAGCAAGGGGCTGAGTCGAATGGAACTGTATCATTTCATTAATGGACTTAGCAGTTATGGGAAAAAGAACAGTTTGGGATGGGGACATAACTGCTCTATTGACAGGATCATAGTTGGCACAGCATTGATGAATGATATCTGGGAAGACATGGACTGAGGGGAGGAAATAAATGGGAAGATTGGATTCCTACAGTCCAAAAAAGTCAGAATTATTCAGATGACTATCTTTGATTTGGTAAAAGGTTTCAAAATGGTTACTGTCACCAGATAGGTCTTTTATCTGGAAGTATTTGTCGGCTAGGGGTAAATAATCTAAGTCTTTATGGGGTGTGTTCATGGGCGCGACATTCAAGGCTATGGGAGTTTCCATATTTGGTTCTTGTGTATTCAAACTGGAGTTCAGACTTCTTGTGGGAAAAATGGACTAAACAGTTGTTTTGGGGTCTCTTTATGGCAGTTACAGACTATTTTTAACTTGAATTTGGCTTTATCTGGCAGAATTCCCAGTGGAAAACTGAAATTGCAGGGTTGCAGGGCAAAAATGGATAAATACCTAGATTAAGGAGGAAAACCGTACAATGGCAGGTTGGTTGACAGGCTGCGAAGCTCGTACTATAGTCTTGCTGGTCAGGTGGCGGTTGAAAAGCTAGAATAGTGGACTGGGTCGTTAATTTGCATGGGAGCTAGACGAAGTGTTTCACAATGAAAATGACGTTTTATTGTTGTTTTTAACGAAATTTGGGTTGGCGGGACTTGTTTGGCAGTTATTGGGTGGATGACATCAGCGTGATGGGACATTTTGTCATTACGCGGAGGGTGGTAAGCGGTTCACCCCGCACCGCTTTTGGGGTCAAGTGGTATCGGGCCAGGGGCCAGCAAGCATATGGAGTGGGCGACGCATGGCGAGGGTATGGTAGAAAACCGCCTGGTGATCACGAGTTAAAGCGCGGTCACCACGGGGGTCGCAATATGATCGTCGACCGTCGGATGATGGGGGGACGATCGGGCAGCTGACGGGCATTGGAGATGGCGGGGTTTTATTTGTAGCAGGCCCGACTAAATTAATGAGTTAATAAATCATATCGAGGTGAATGCAATTGGTCAAGGTAGGTTATTAATTAACCCAGATGGTTAATTAATCCATTTGTGCGACGGGGAACTTTGGTTATTAACAAATTTCTGATAAATTAGTTAATCCCATTTAACTATTGATTATGGTTGTATTCAACTGGGGGTGGTATATATAATGTTTGGGTATTTTTATATAATTACATTAATACGGGAAGGGTTAATAATTTTCGGGAGTTATATAATAATGGTTAAAAATTAATATGAAATGAAATAATAAGCGCCAAGCTAAAATGTTAGGAATTTACATTTAAACTTAGGCTAAAGGGGTTTTTTAAGTGATATAATGCCTTTCCTAAGTAAAATAGGTTTTTCACTTAGGATAAACTTTATGAAAAGAAGAGTAATGATGGATGAATGATTTATGAGCACTTAGGCTTTTAGATCGTTGGGCCAAGGGTCCGATCCCTCCAGAAGTCAGAGAAATGCTCTGAGCCCCTTTGACTTTCAAAGACCTTAATGGTTAGGGGAAATTAGTGAAGTGTTTAGGGAAAATGTAAATGGAAGTTAGTCATTTAATCATGTCTTGCTTGAACTGCATCAAGTGAAATGTTTTCCTTACACTTTATGATAAAAGTAAAAGTTAACACATTTAGAAACATTTTTCATCACAAGTATCATTCTGCAACACCATCTACCTACCCTACCTACTTTAGCCTGACATCTTTTCTTCTTTATTTGGGTACACTTAGACTGGAAAACCCTTATCAAATCATCATTTTCTTTTACATGGAAAACCTACCTAAGTCTACACTTACTACATCCAAGGGCTCAGATTAAATTGTTGAGCTCCTTTATTTACTCTACCTATCTACTTATCTGCCAAGTTTAAACAGTTTGGTCAGATTTTATTCTCTATTCTACAGCATGAAATTCAAATATGAATGAGCCAAGTTTGAGCTGTTTGACTCTCCATCAATTGTGGCAAAAGTTAACAAGCTGCACACAATTGCTTATTATAGAAAATGAAATGGTAGTGGCACTTGGACTTGCACACTTTCCTGGTCTATTTTTGTTTGGGGTTCATTTCTTTCACCTTTTTGACAATTTTATTCTTTTTACCCTTTTATTTTCTTTTAGGTTATACCCTCTTTACATTTTTTAAATTTTTTGATTTTTTGAAAATATGGAAAACTTTTGCAACAAGAAAAGGTATAAACATATTACAGAGCTCATCAAGTCAATCATGAAATATGACACCTATTGGTATAGGAGCATAACACACACCACCACAAAATACATTTGTAGATGTTGGACCCAATCATCTACTATGCAAACAAATTCAAAAAAACTACTTACCAAACAATCAAGACACTTCTTTGGAGAATTTCTGACCTCCTATGTTGCGTAGGCTTTGCCTTTCGTCTTACCACTTCGACTCTCCCAGTCCTGAAAAATTCCAAAAAATGCATGTACTAGAAACAATTTAGTATTATCCCTTTAGCACCTCCTTGGCAACGGAGCCAAAATTTTGATTCAAATTATAGCCTTATAATTTGATTAACATAAATCATCAACCTAGGGCAGGTAAACTTGTGACATGTTGCGCAAAATATATGCAGGCTTAACACTGTGAGTGTTGATTAATCTAACTAGTCAATCATACAAAACCAATGACTCTTTCCTGCATCAATCACTTAGCAGCAAAAGCTATAGAGTGGATCAAACATCCCTTTACAACTCTTAAGATTGATGATGATGATTAGGAAGAGATACAAAAGTCAACTTTCAACAAACTCATAAATTCACTCAACATTAGAAATAAAATCTTCATTAAATAAATTCCACACATTAACAAGAAACTGATTCATTTAATTAATTTTTTTTGATATATCATAAAGAGTGCATTAGTTGTAGGAACAAATTATTATTACATAACAGAAATAAAATACATAAACACTAAACTACGGGAGTTGTGAGCAAAGGGGGGCCTCCCTTACTCACAACCCCTTCAAATTAGAGGAGCTTGCTCACTAAAATTGATAAAACATATAATATTGTATTAATATGAAAAATATATAGTCGAATACAATATGATATACAGTCTTAGCTAAAACCAACCTAGCAACCCCCTACCATATAAACTAGAACAAAATTTATACAATTACAAAAGCCCATATATGGCTCGAAGTAAGGAAGTCTACTAATCTAAGCCATTGGCTAACAATCCTGTTACAAAATATCAAATTTAGCCATATTGGGTCTAATCCATGACTGAAGGCATGGATTAGACAAAATTCATTACATGGTTGTAGCTCTCCTTCAAATGGCCAACGAGAGAAGGTTTATGAATCTCAGCAGTATTGTCGGCAGATTTGAAACGACCAATAGGATAGCATCGATATGTGATCAATTCCCCACAAAACCCATGTCCCCGTTTGAGTTAGATATTCGTGGAACATAGCTAATCGTCGATGTGGCTATAGGAAATCTAGGCGGTTACAGGAAATCCGGAGTGTTTGCAGGAAATAGGATCGCATAGCTGTCTGCGAGAAATTCGAGCATGTTTTCGTATCAAAACAAATCTACACAAGAACTCTAGATTAGTTGGCATGGTAATAAAATAAAGAACAACTAGTTGTAAGGAATACTTAAATTTAAGGTAAAAGGCGCTTTTTCATGTTAATTTGCATATCGTCAGCCTACGGCACCCTTTTGGCAAAAACCTAAGTATTATAACTGAAATAGGCATAATAGGGGTTAAAGATAGTTCAAAACGGGAGAGGTAAAGTATGGAAAAGGATGTCAAAATTGGGAAAAACCAAGCCCCAACAATCAGTTAGTTAGTTTTTGTAACATTATAAATTATGTAGGGTTTTTGTAATCAGTTAGTTTTTGTAACATTGGAATTTAGCTCGCCAGTTAGTTAGTTTTTGTAAAATGCCAATTAGTTATTTTTGTAACATTATAAATTATAAAACATACTCGAAAAATATTGTATATTTAACTAATATATTAAACTGTATGTTTTTCTTTTGAATTGTATCCAAATGCACATTGGAAGTTACATTGCAACAGACAAAAAATGGATGGTAAATTCATCCACATTGCAATTTGGTTACAAACAAAAAAATCATGCCACCTTTATGCTTGATGGCCTCCATTTTTTGAATTGCCCAAACTTGTTGAAGTGTCTACCTGATCCAAGTTTTTTCCATATGCTTGAGTCTAGTTTAATCCTTGTAACCATGGAGGAATTGAATAGTCAAATTGTCCACTTGTGCTACTAACCCAAACACTAAATGCAGGTAGCATATAGTACATAGGATTTAGCACTGCACTGGTAGGTGTATAGGGGGTGGGTATAACCCCTAGCGGATAGTGGGGGACTTGGATGTTAATCAGGTCCTGGTATGATGGTGTATGATCTACAATGTGGTACAAAGTGTTGGACGTCATCCTGTTTTCCTCCAACTGACTTGCACCATACTCTTCCCTATCTTACACCCCTTCTCTTTCTAGAACTTGTTGATCCTTTCTTGCCTCCCTCTCTTGCCTTGCCAACTATTTTTGATGTTCCTTCTCTTCCCTTTTTTTTTCCTTTCGAGCCTTTCCTTTGCCCAAGTTGTTACTGCTGCAATCCTTGAATCTCTCTTTTCCTTGGCCAACTCCTTATTTCTCTATTTAGATTCCTAAATTTCAAGTTTTCTACACTCAGACTTGAACATTAGGTTCATATATTCTTCAGAGGTGAGTAATTGTGAACTCCTCTCTAATCGAAGATAGTCTATTGATAAATCCATTGATGAGGCCTTCACTCTCTCTGCTTGTAGCTTTAGGAACCTACCAAGTATTGTTTGCTTCATTGTCACATGCCCCTAATGGCTTGAAACTTTCCTTTCAACCTTAGGGAAACCTGATTGAACTCCATTGTTGTCCTCGTTTGGTACTTATTTTTTAATATACCCTTCTTCCAGTGATCAATTGTCCACAAAATAATGAACAAGTTCAGTGCTCAAATCTGTTGGTTGAGAAGGCACTGCCATTCTTTCATTATTGGTGGATGACACATTATGTTTGTTGTTATTCATCATGGCATCTACCAATGATGATGGTGGGGTTACTTGGGTTGGCATGCTCAATTGGTCCTTGTTGATTTTTGTTACATTCTCATTTGAATCCGCATTTGCATTGTCATTTTCATGATCAACTGCCTCATTTGGAATACCACATGAAAAATTAGTAGGTTCTTTAATGGGTGTGGCAGCCTCCATGTTATTGACAACTGGTTCATTACTGAATTTTGTCTCACATACATGTTCATCATCATAAAAGTTCCCTTGAGAAAGGGATATCATACCTTTAGAAGCAATAACATCTTCCTGCTAATCCACATATTCTTGGGCATCAACCTGGTCATGTAATTCCTCTGCTTCCTGACCTTCCACAACAAATGCCTAGTTGCAACTAGTATCACTAATAAGAGCACCAACATTCAGTGGCCAAATTCCAGTCCTCCTAAATCCAGCCTTTATATTAGAAGGTGTTAGATCCCTTTTAAATGCTTTACTTGCAAGCTCAACTAACTCAAGTATTTTTACCTCCACCTCTAGATTCTTTGCCATCCATGAAACTCTCTCTTCCATGAAACAGTTCTTGATAGACCCAAACACACTAACATCAAGGGGTTGCAATCTATGAGTGGTATGAGATGGCAGTGTTAATAGGTCAATGCCCAAATGGTTGGCCTCCTCGATTGTCTGCACAGCCATGTGGCTTCCATGGCCATCTAAAATTAGTAGGTGTCTATTTTCAGGTGAGACACCACCTAGCACAGATGCAGCAAAGTAAAAAATTCAATTCAAGAAGAGCTCCTTTGTCATCCATGCATGGGGATGTGCAACCATGCATGCACCTTGTTCACAATTATGTATATAGTCTTAAGTTGTTTTTTTCCTTTGAATAAATAAAAACCTGGGATTGAAGAACCAATTTCATTAACACAACAAAGTATAGTGATCCACTCCCTTCTCCTAGGAAAAAATTTTACCACATTTCTGCTCCCTCTCTTGACAATTACCTGGATGCCGCAATTCCTTCCAGCCGGTAAGCTTGTTTCATCACAGTTTCGAATATGGTTTACGGCATAAGAGTGTTTCTCATATGCATGGGAAAGGGTGCCATAGAACTTAGACACAATTACAAGGCATAAATTTAAGGCCATGTCTCTTTCAAGACCCTTCGTTGTTTGTAAGACAAGGTCTTGATGCCTTTTTTAAACCCACTCCACCAAGATTTTCCAAGAAACCCATCTTTGAAGGGATTTGGCCTCCCTTGACAGATTTGAGCTAATGTGGATTTGAGTTGTATCAACTCAAACTCATGTCCCATTTGGGCCATCTCCTTACACAACACAACCACCTCGACCTCCTCCTTTTCAATCATAACAATAACAGACTCTTTGTGAATTGTATGAGTGAGCCCATTAATCCAATAATGTATGCTTCAGGCTACAATTCCATTTTTTTTTTTTGAAGATGCACATATTGAATATCCCCTGAACTCTATGTCATCAATTACGTCTAGCATGTCTTCCTTTTTCCACCCTCTTATGGATTGATCTTCTTCATTGAACTTACACCTTGTATTGTGGTTAAGGGTGGCTCTGTGGTAGGTGGCTGGATAGTAGGATTTTCCACCACATGGGCATTCTCAATATCATTGCATGGAGCATTGGCAGCATTGACATTATCGACCATTTCCTCTTCTGATGAAGTGCATTGCAATTGGGAATGCTTAGTCCCTCGCCTTTTCATGTTCCTTATACAATCTACAATTGAAACTCGTGGCATGGCTACAACATCACGCATGTTCTTGAAATTTATTGTTGTTAGTTGAAGTTGCTTCAGCAATAGAAATTCAACCTTATTTGAATAAGAAATTTAAATACGAAAAGGTTAATCAATAATTACAACCTGCATAATAGAAACTTAGTCTCATTTATTTCCTGAAATTTAAATATGAATAGGTTAATCAATACTTGCAACCTGCATATATTTGAATAAGAAATTTATGTGTTTGCATCGACTTGAATCTCCATCCAAATATATTAGGATTTAATTTGATATAAATAGCAGGCTTGTGCGTTTGATATAAATATTAGGGAAAAATATAGCTTGAATATAATCATGTATCCTGAGTAGGGCATCCAATCCATAATATCTCGATCAACCTCAAAAAAAGGGGAAGGGTACTGAAAATTGTCTCCTTACAAATGCTAGGAATAGGTGTTGGTAAATTGAAATAAATTTTTAAATTCATTTCCTGAGGTCACTGAAAAGGGTGACTAAAAGTTGCAGTGTTTGACTGTATCTTAAAACACTCCAATTCTCTACATTGTCAACTACAATTTCTTCCAATTTTGCAATTGTGCCACAAGTTTAGCTACTAATAGCTGACTCTCTCTTTGGATAGATTGTAATGGAAATCTCCTTTGATTTGATTCTGAATGATTAGTCTTCTAATATATTGTAATGGAAATCTCCTTTTTGATTTTATTTAGAATGATTAGTCTTTTGGTAGACTGTACTGGAAATCTCCTTTGATTTGATTCAGAATGATTAGCCTTCTGAGATGTAAATGTTTTAGATGGGATTACCCATAACAATTGCCACCATGCCTCCTTTAAAATGGTAACTAAATCCTTGAAATCTTGCAATGGAAGAGGCTTTTGTTGCTCATACAGAATTGAATTCCTTAGCAGCTATGAAGATGTCTCCTCCATTGTAACTACCTTGTGTTCATTTTCGATTTGTGTCTCAACTAACTGAAAAATAACATACTACAGTTTCCTTTTTAAATAGACCATAAACTTCCAAGCTATTTTGAAACAAATTTATTCATTTTTTCTTAGAGGCATGACATGACCAAACATCCACGTTATTGCATACAAGCCACCAAATTATTTTGATTACGTAATGATTAGGCCTATATGTTTTGACTCAGATGCTCTAGTATTTTTGTCTATGTTGTCTTTGTTGGGCATGATTAATTTTTTTATCTTTGTTGACTTAGATGCTATGGTTGTTTGTCTTCAATTTCACACACAAAAGTCGAATTTTGTTTACAATTTGTAATTTATGGTATTCTCAAGTTTATGGTTGTTATGGCGCAGCCTTAAAATTCCTGAAAAAAAAAAAACATCAAGGAAAAAAACAAACAAAACAAAACACCAAAAACTCTAAACATAGTTTAAACAAAAACATAAAGAGAGTGAAATGAGCCTAAAAACAATACCTCTAAACCCTAAAACCCTAATAGAACATAAAAAATGAAAAGGTGAGCATGTAGAGGTGCTTCTTGGGTTGGAGAAGATATTGTAACAACCACTGATATGAAACCATATTTTCTTGTTGCATTGTGAAACAATAAACCTTCGCAATATGTCAATGTTATGATATCATAGATATCCTTATCTCAAATTGTGACTTGCAGTCATCGCGGGAGTGAAAAATACATGGAGTGGAGAGAATGAGTGAATTTAGCACCTTTGGTGGGTCACAGAGACAAACTTGTGGGTTTGACTCTGTTGATGAAAAACACCTTTCAGAGATGATCTAATCCATACTCACAATTCAGCAAGTATGGAACACAACACTTGTTTCACTCCGTTATACATTAGACTTTCATATTATGGCAAGACTAGACTTCAACATTATTTTGACAAAAATATCAAACCTGTGTTTGATAGAAATATTAGGCCAATGTGTTTTGACTCAGATGCTCTGATATTTTTGTCTCTATTGTCTTTGTTGGGCATGATTAATTTTTTATCTCAGTTGACTCAGATGCTATGGTTTTTTGTCTGCAATTTCACATATAGAAGCTGAATTTCACACACATAAGCTAAATTGCATGTTGGGCATGATTAATTTGTTTTTTGTTGACTTAGATGCTATGGTTTTTTGTCTGCAATTTCACACACATAAGCTAAATTTCACACAACATTTTCATATTGTAAATTAATGGAAGATTTAGAAGATTAAAAATAACATAAAGAAATAAAGGAGTGAATCCAGCTGCAGATGAGTAGAATGAAAGTTTATGAAGCAATTGTGAGGTGGTTTTATAGATTTGTGTTGTTGAACTTGATTGGAAGGGAGGATTGACATGGATTATTTTTTTCCAAATTCAAATGTGTGTTGTGGATTGATTTGGATGTCATCCAATGACTGATAAAGTCTTATGGTTTACCCTTGTGCTTTCCTTTATGTTTTCTTGTGTTTAATTCTTGAATTTTGTGTGTTGGTGTCATTTATTGTTTTGAGCAGGTTGCATTGATGAACATAGATGCAGTTATGGCTGACACATACATTCTCTATTCTTGTGCAGGTAGCAATGAACTTTGGTCATAGGTTCTCCAATTTATATTTATTGGGGTTGGTTTGATGTGATATGTGTCTTATTGGATAGCATGGGATGGAAGTTTTGCTTGTTAATTTTGTCTTGGTTTCTAAGTCAGATCTGGAGGTACTTGGGACAGAATGTCTTGTCAAATTGTGATACTAAAGGCTAGTGTTGGACACTTGTAAGCCCAATGAATATATGGACCCATTTTGGACATATTTAGTTGGGACATAATGTCTTGTCAAATTGAAAGGCTGAATATATGGGCCCATTTTGGACATATTTAGTTGGGACATAATGTCTTGTCAAATTGTGATACTAAAGGCTGAATATTTAGGCCCATTTTGGACATATTTATTTGAGACATAATGTCTTGTCAAATTGTGATACTAAAGACTAGTATTGGACAGTTGTAAGCCCAATAAATATACGAGCTCATTTTAAACATATTTAAATAACTTATATAACTCAATATTATTTATTTATGTTTTAATTATAAGTATTTTTTGTGATATTTTGATAATTATGGACCAATAATATAATAATTATTGTACTTACACCATAATAAAAATCTCTCCCTAATCCATTACCAATTTTTTTTAAACTGAACTGTTTTCAAACTTAAAATAAAATTTTCCTCGCTCACGTTTTATGTAGTGTGGTCTTAAATTCATTAAAAATTCATGTATGTTGATAAGTCTTATCTGACATTTAGTAACAAACCTAATTTATTAGGATGAGATTCATGGAAAGCATCGAGATGTCAATTCACAAGTTCAATGATGGATCGTCATCCGATACCTCCACTCAACTAATGCATTGATATGTCAATTTCTGTGAAGGAGATTCATCCAAAGCATCGAGATATCAATTAATAAGTGCAATAATTGACAATAACGTATGAAGTCAGAACTTTTTACGCACCAAACAAAAATAATTCACATTAACTAATTTGTACATCATTTTGTTTTATGTGTTACGTCAAAAAAAAAGAATTTAAACAGCTTTAAATAAGTTAACGTAAATTATTTTAGTTTATTTTGACAGAAGTATTAGCCTCAGATATATTTATATGAAAAATATATTTTATTCAACTTCAAATATAATTATAGGTTTTTAATTAAGAAAATTATCTCAAAATTATTATAATTTTGATGTTTTTTAAAAATTGTAATTGAGTCTAAAGGTTTATTCTATAGCCAGTATGATGTGTAATATTGTCTATCAAAATTGAATTCAAATTTTTCCCATATCCATTTCAAATAAAAATTATGAACAAAAAAAAACTATACAAAGCATTTAAATAATGTCTTCTTATTAAAAAATTACACATGAAAAAATTAGATCCCTCTCAGCACATGTTGGATCCTTCTAGGCCTATGTTAAATCTGTATTTAAGATAGATCTATACTAGTAGTTATTTTGAAATTATATTTGAATTTGAGTATAAATAGATTTTATCTTTAACCAATAACTTTTAAGAAAATTACATTACCAAATTTTATTATAAAACTCATAAAAATTAATTTTTATTAAAATAATATTAATTTTCTTCTTTTTAAATAAAAGATTACTTCTTCTTCTATCTATATTATCATTAACCATATCTTTCTAATTCCATTTCTCCTTCCCCTCACATTTAACCATTGGTTTTGTAATATTTTAAGTTTGAGAATATTTCCAAATAATTCATATTCCAAACGGAGTTTTCGTCTATCGAAGCGGAAGAATTGTCTAGACAGCCAAAAGTGGCCAGAATCTGAGCAAAAAAATTTCAAAAAATCTTGTAAAGGCAGTGTTTGAATCCTGTTTTTGATGATGGAAATGGATTCAGCACCATCAAAAGTCTAGAACACCTAAAATTTTGAAGTTTAACAACTATAACTTGGATTTACAAAAATCCTTGCGAGATTTTCACTAGAATTTCCATAACTTTTCTAGCAATTCTTCCAGTTAATTAGACTACGCCTTTCCAAAAGACGAAAATATATATTAGCTCGCTAGCATTGGTTTTGTAATATTTTAAATTTGAAAACATCTCCAAATAATTAATATTTCCAAAGCACCGGATATAAATATATGTAACAGCTGGCTGGCTGGCTGCGTTCTCCATCCTCTCCTCTCTCCACTAGCAACTCGTACAGCGACTTTCAAAGTCACAGTTGTAAAAGCCGTGAAAATACTTTGGTACTGCGAAGAAAATTTCAATCCCACAGTTGTATTACTCATTGGGTCCACAGATTCTGGACAGTAAAAACACGGTGGACAGCGACAAAATTGAAAGTACGTACCAAATAAATGAATTGATTGCGATTTGACATTGAACTTTAAAATGAATAGACTGCGATTTTGACATTGAAATTTTGATAATGGAAATTTATAATAAAATGCAGAAATTTTGGTAGATTTTATTAATTTTTAATCTTATGGATGTAAAATGTTTAGTAATATTTTGTAAAAATTTATCTTTTTAATAATTTTTCTAGGGAAAAATTAATTTAGATTATTGGTTAGGTTTTTCAACCATTAAATATTATCAAATTATAATAATAATTTAAAAATAAAATTTACCAAAATATTATTGCAAAATAAAATTTACCATTGAAAAAATTTCAAAAATCAACCATTTACTAATTATAGCTACCAAAGTTTTCCTACACTTAACCATTGTTAAAACCAACCTAAAATTCACCAACAAAATCATACAGTTTTTAAAACAAGCTCAAATAGTATCAAAACCAGCTCAAATAGTATCTCATTTTGATGTAAGTAATTAAACTAAACAATTATCTATGTATGGTCTTGAAGTCAGGTCATCTTAATATATGCTCCTCGCCTATCAACATAATCATTCTCACAATTCTACAATTATTGTAGATTATTTTATATTTAGAAAGGGGTTCTTACTATTTACATCAACTTCTAAACCATTTATCCACCCTAAGCAAGACAAGCATGTATGATTGTTTTAATTCTTATTTTCAAGTTTTATTTTACAGGTGGGATACATTTCGATGGGAATTTTGGAGCTTGGTATCGGTACATGGCCAATATGAGGTTGAGTGGATATAAACTGATATTACGATATTATTATTGTAGGTTTATTTATAATAATTTGTTAGATGTTTTTTTTATATATAATGAAGAAAATTAGTATAATTTATTTGTCAAATAAAAAATCATATAAAAAATCATGTAATTTGGAATAACTAGTTAGTGGTTAAAGGGTAGTTTTGAGCTTCTTATATAAGATTTTAATTCATGCTTTTTTATATTTTAATTTTGTTTATAATAAAATAGATTAAATTTTAATAAGAATCATATATACATATCCACAATAAAATATTCTAACATATAAAGTAGTTATAAATAAATCTTTCCATATAATAAATAATAATGTTTACAATATAATACGATTCTTTAACTATCAATTTGTACATTCATGGCTTATCATAGGGCAAAGCCCAAAAACTATAACTCGTTTTAAAATTCAATATTCATAAATATTTTATTTTAATTTAATTTTATAACATTTTTAAATTAAAACTTGTACTACAATAAACAAGATTCTTACGCCATGGATATTCACTTCATGTTACCATGATATATTAACTTGTAAGTAGGTTTGTTAACAATACTACCATTATTATATCAATACCACTTCCCAAAAAAACCTAACTCATTTCCAAAATCAAATATTTAATAATTTTAATTTTAATTAATTTTATTTTATAACATTTTTTAAATTAAATCTACAAGCAAAAAAGTATGGGGGAGATATCATAGTGGCGTAAATGTTTGTAAACATTTACAAGCATGCTCAATTAAAAAATAATAAAAGGTTAAAAGTAGTGGTATAAATGTTTGTAAACATTTACAAATGTGCTCAATTAAAAAATAATAAAAGGTTAAAAGTAATTGTTGGAAGAAGCCTTCTCCAGCCCAATATATGCAAATGTTGTAGTGTCCTATAAACAGGTTAAAAGAAATTGTTGGAAGAAGCCTTCTCCAACCCAATATGTACAGATGTTGTAATGTCCTATAAACATTTTGACTCAGACAAATTACATAAAACTAAAACTAAAAATTAAATTAAATTAAAATTTATATTTACAATTAATTTTAATTAATAATAGCAATCATCTAAATCCTCTTAAATCTATATCTACAACGACTAAGGAGAAATCAAACTCTTTTGACATGCAAACTTCTTTAAATTAAAGAAAATTGACCCCTCTGAGACTTAATAGATCCAGAATTAAAATAATATAAATTAGTTAATCTCTAATTATATTCATTAAAAGTTCAATAATATTTACAATAAATCTATCAAAATACTTTTACTATATATTATAAAATTGAATTAATATTGACAAATGTACTTATTATACCAAACAATATATGCACCTATAAAACCATTTCCCTTTCTTATTAGTAAAAATACAAAAGATAAATTCTAGTTATAGTAAATTGTTCTTTTTCTTCTAAATTATTATGTTCATCTATTACAAAGTGGGCTTAGGATTTACAAAATCTTACAATTTCTTCTATTACAAAGTAGACTTTTAGAAAGCCTTGAAATTTTATATTTCTTATTTTAAATATCAAGTCAAAATTATTTACAATCCTCTAAATATTTGTGATACATTTTAAATATTGTTTATATAAAATCCAAATTTAGTTATTATGGAGATGTGGCATCCAGTCAATATTCATAATTACAACATGACATGCTCATTTTTATTAATATTTTAAAAAGTGTGAGACTAAAAATTCTATACAGATAATAAAAGGAAAATATGAATCATTTGTTGAGAAGTGTAGCAAGAAAAGCTTAATTTGACTTAGTCTTTGTGGAATTGAGAAAAATTGAAATTTCCACATCAACAGACAACTTGGAGGCAGTTAATTGTAGTGACATGGCTCTTATCACTCAGTTGGCTCAGTAAATTCGCATTAGTAGGCTTGGAGTTTAATTTGCATGTGATGATTGTTAATTTATAGCAATCAAGCTCAATTATTTCTAGTTGTACTCAGTTAAACTAGTTCTAAGAGTTAATAGAACTAGTTAGAGCTCAGTTGTGCAGTGGAACAACAGTCTAACTCATAGATCGTCCAATTAATTGATCAATCAACCAAAAATAGTTCATGCATGCAAGGAATTCAATTAATAGAACTAGTTAGAGCTCAATTATGCAGTGGGACAACAGTCTAACTCATAGATCGTCCAATTAATTGATCAATCAACCAAAAATAGTTCATACATGCAAGGAATTCGAATTTCTCATTTTTTGTGGAGATTCTAAGGCAATGTAACATCAATTGTAGACTATTTTTTAGTGTATGGGTGTTGCATGTAATCCATAACCAGTCCTTGGGAATTGCATAATCATTTTGGAGGAAATTCCTAAATAATAGGGGCCAATTTCCTTAGGATTTGTGGAAGAAAATGGGAGCTTAGGTGGGGCAAAAATTAACTAAGTCTAGGTCAAAGCTTCTCATTGAGTAAAGTGAGTAGTTAATCTTTTGCAGGTTGAGCTTAGAGGAGGAGCTAGCAATTGTAATAGATTCTCCCAGGGGAAATTTTAGCAGCTAATTTTCCATGTTTTTTCGGAAAGAAAGATTTACGAATTTTTTTTTTTTTAAATGATCCACCCACATTTTATCGTATAAAATTATTTTACCTTAAACCTCGCCAAAATTGTATACAGGGTAGTATCAAATCATTAGAAATCTAAATATTTTTACAAAAATATTGCCAAACATTTTACAATTTGCATATTAGGGACTAGTAACATTCACCAAGGTTTCTAAACTTTAAAATAAACTTTCATCTTTAAAATTTTCCTTGGATTCTCTATTCATCTTATTAATGCAAAGAGGCTTAAGGGTTTTTACCAGTTGGTTTCCCCTAGATACATTTGTGTACCTATGATTGATTCATGTTTGTGAATGTTGTTCTAAATTGTGAATTATTTTTCACAGTTAGTAGAATATAATTGTGTCTCTTGATTTAGATTAAATTTCTTAAGCAGTTACAATTTTATCACCATATTTCTACATGGTATTAGAGCAGGATTCACATTAGAACAAGAATTTTGAAGTTATTCCTTAAGAGGTTCAAATTTATAGCTTTAGTGTAGCAGGATTTCCTGAGAGTTGGGAGAATGGCATTCAATGGACTGATATTGGAGTATGCCTTGGAAGAAAGATCGAATTTCATTGCTTGAAAGGATCACATGGAAGCAGTGCTTGATGAAAATTGATTATTTGAATATTTCAAGACAAGCATTCCAAAACTAGGATCAGTTGACGCCCAGAACCTGGCCCAATGGAAGAAAGATGTAGCCAAGGCGAGGAGAATAATCCTGGAGGGAGTGAGAGACCACATTGTCTCAAATATCCATGGCAAAGAAATTCCTTTCGCAATGTGGAAGGCATTGACTGAGCTATTCGAAAAAATCAATGACCCTAGAAAATTGGCTCTGGAAGACAAACTTTGAAACATTAAGATGCAAAAAAATGATATTATTCCGCATTATCTCACCATATTTATGCAAGTTCGAGATGAGCTTGGAG
>APFE030847297.1:9881-35565 GCA_000404065.3 Pinus taeda | reverse complement strand
TTAACCGTTGGTAATTTGGCTGATCTAGTAAATGATACTCTCTATCTAGCCAATATTGTTTCCCAATGCACACCTGGCAAGATTACTACTGCAAATGCATTGGAACAAACATGCTACCCTGATTTAGAGAGCATAGCAAGGTCAATTACCGCGGTTGACACCTTAAACATAGACGCATATTGGCGGTTTCTAATCAAGCCGCATGAACAAAGATCTGCTCTCAAATGCCTAACCGATGCCGTTCAATGCATGATCCCCGATATCCAAGACTCCACCTACGCTGCCCAGCTCCGTTCCAGGCTCAACAAACCTCCTGAAGTTGAGCCAATGCTCGCCATCAATCAACTCAGGTACAAGGGGAAGCAGCCGACAGAGTGATTCATCATCCAGCTCCTCCGATTGCCAGCAAAATTAGCAACTAGAATTTATTGACATCAGCTTAGTTAGCTTTTCTGTTTTTATAGATATTTTAGATTAGCATAGTATTTATAGACCCTTTCATGCATTTAGAAAGGGTCGTAAAATTTTGTATAAGACTTAACAGACTGAAGTTTGCACTATTGTGCTTCAGCCTCTATTCTTTTATGAAACTCGACCACCTGCTTTTATTTTAATGGAGAAATTTCTTGATTCAATTGTGCACTACTGTCATTGATGCAAAGATTGTTATGCGTTGAAGTAGAAGCCATACATAGCGATTCATATCAGGAGTGGCTTACGATTCAAATGGTATTATTATCCTTTGTTTGAATTCATTCTGTGTATATGATTTCACTGTGTAATTATTCCTGCTATCATTAACTGTATGCATGCGTAACAACAGGAAATCTTGTCCATACCACTATTGGATGTTCAGATGATATGCCTTATTTTTTTAATCATGTATGCATTAATGGTATGAACCTTTAAAGTCTAGTAGTATTGCTTTAATCACTGTGTCTAACTATTTAGGTACAGTAATCTTGAATGATTTAATATCTGTGTTTTGAGAATGCGGTTATCTATATAATTGTATTTTTAGGATATAGAACATCAAAAGCTACGCTTTAGAAGTTCAAATAGATTCCCGGGATAGTTTTATTTACTTAAATTTCTGTCAATAGTTTTAGTCATCCACCTATCGCTACTGTTATCTACAAAGTATTCATTCATCCCATTCATCTATTGCTGGGAAACTGGTCCCATTATCCCCAGTCGGAGCCACTACACCAAACGGAAAAGGAGCTGCACTAAGGTCCGGACCGGGTGGTTTCCCCCAATGTTGGTGCAACGATTTTCGAGGCATCAACAGAAACATAGAGGCATTTCCCAAATCTAGTTTGGCATCACCACCATATAACTTCTAAAAGTTAAGATCCTTGAGGTAGTCACAGGCTTGCAGTTTACCATTCCACATCCAGAATCCAACTCTCTCTTACTTCTGTAAATGAGAGGGTTTGCACCTGTCAGAAATAGGTCATCCTTAGAAGGTGTCGGTATGAGAGGTTTATCATCCACAATCTTCAAACAATGGTTTGGATCGGCTTCACTCTTAGTGAATCTCAACTTCATCTGACATCTATCAATCTTCTCATATCAAACTCGGGGTGATTTTCTTCAAGCAATAGAGGGATTTCTTCCACCTGCACACATGCGATTCCCGATCATGAATCTCAAACTTCCTCGGCTTGTTACAAACCTGTGGACCTTCTACATGAAGGGAATGGTCCCCTTCTAAGATTTTCCTTCGGTACATCTCAGACATGTACCTTCATGCTCCTTTTGAATTCAGGCATCCCTGTCATCATCTAACTCACAGACCTCTGGTGTTATGTGTCAACTCACATGGTCCCCAATGGATTTCCTGCAACTTGATTCAAGTTGCCAACCCTGAACCCATGAGTAAAAGCATCTTTGAAGATTCTATTTTCAAACATGTACCTTTCCATCAATGAAAGCCACCCTGAAACCTTTTACTTCCATTCCCGAAATGGACACCAAGTTCTTCTTGCGATCAGGTACATAAAAGAGATTTTGTAAATGAATCAAGTTACCCTCATTCAATTGAGGGGTAATATTTCCTACACCCTTTTCGGGATAGGTGGCATCGGCTTCACGTATAATCTCACGATTGTTTCCATCTCTACCATATTAGAGAGAGCACCCTTCTATCCATTGAAGTGCTTTGGAGCACTACAATCAATAAGCCAGATTCCCAAAGAATCCGAAGCAGAGGGCCAATACAAGATAATGCTTCTTTATCTTATCATAAACAACATTTGATTCTTCATACCTGGGGTTCCTTGCTTTCTCTGAAGAGTCGATCGTTACCTTGATGACCTACATTACCTGTCATTCCTCTGATCATTGAATATGTCCTTGGAATGATTGTTATCATCATCAAGTGATGTGTCCCAACCTGAGACACTCCTTCGCATAATCGCTGAACTTATTACAACCAAGGTATCTCTCTTTCCTTCCACCCTTAGATCTAGACTTCCCAATACAGTGATCTTTAAGTGGGCCATCAGAAGCTTCCGCTGCGCCATTCTAATAATATTCTCTGCTTCGATTTCATTCTTGGTGAATTTAAGAGGGATGAGGAATCCATTGATCCTTTTTTCCTTTCCCAACTGTCTTCAGTGATTGCTCTTTCACTCTTGCTTGGGAATTGCCTTCACTTCAGCTCTGATACCATGTTAAGATTAGGTATGTTCTATTCTTAGAGAAATTTATTTCAATTTTCACAGTTGGCTCAATATCTTTTCCAGTTTAGCAATCACATTAGCATTAAAGTAAATTGCAGATAGAACATAAACATAAAATCATAAAAGACAAGCCAAGACAAGAGGACACAAGATGTGGCGCTAGCCAGGGACAAACCCCAATGTGGGGAAAACCTTGATCAATTCTTCTTATATGTTCTTCAGTAGTTCAACAGAGAGAGAGAGAGATAAATAGTACTTTTACAACAGAAGTCAACACACAAAGTTTCTAGATAAGAGAATAGATCATCTCTACATGAGATCAGTTGAAGACACGCTGCTTCAACTGATTCTCCAAGGTGACTCCTTCACCTATCATTGTGTTGCATCTCATCATCATGTTGCACCTCACGGTGTTGCACCATGCTGCACCCATCACCACATTGCTGGACCTCATGACCATATTGTACACATCATCATGTTGTACTTTAAGCTACCACTACTATCCCATGTACCATACTGCACTTTGTTGCACCATGTACTAGTTGTACCATCTATTGTTTTCATGCACTGTTGTCCATGTATTGCATCATGTACATGTTGTATTTCTATCCCATTTACTTGCTCCATCAAGCTTCATTGTTGCTCCATGCATCACCATGCTTGCATCTATCCATACTTTACCATGCTGTTGTTGTCCATGCTTCACCAAGATTCATTATTGTCCCATTTAGACATGATGTACCTTGCTTCCATGTACTAGTTGTCCCAATCACCTCAAGGCACCCTACAAATCTCAGATCTGCTACAAGGATTTGTTGTCCAATGATAGGCATCCAAATCTGTTGTAGGTTATGAGGCTCCTCGTCCACGTATCCTACAACCAACCTGTACCAACTAGCAACATAAAGCAACCCAAAACAACAAGGAATAACCTTTGTCCTACTACATTTTTTCTAGGACATATGCGGCCTAGACAGAGGGCCTCAACTAGCCTTTCGGACCTCACAAAAAAGTCCTCCCATGTAGCTGTAGCAACAACCCTATTCAGTTTCCATGTGACATAGATAACCCACACATAAATACTTCAACTTACCTTTGATTTGTTGCGGCCTATTCTGACAAAGAAGACATACCTATGCTGCCCATAAATTTGCCCTTAAGCACCCTTCCTAGTTGCTTATAGCTACAACCTTCTTCCATAGAGAATCCACACCAAAATCTGCACTTCAAACGTTGTGGCTAGGGCTTGCTCTTTACTGCAGCTAGGGCATGGCCTCTTCTCTTGTCTGCAGCTAGGGCACCTCTTCAATTGTGGCTAGGGCTTGTTTGTGGCTCCATTTTGATCTGCAGCTAAGGCTAAGTCTCTTCTTTAGGATAACAACTTAGGTTTCTTCTAGACCAGCGTTGAGGGTAGCTAGGACTTCTCCTTGTTGTGCTATAGTAGTCTCCTCCATGATTGTGTTAAGGCTGATTAGGGCTTCTTCATTAGGGCAACGTAGAGCCTTTGTCCAATAGGGCAACATCATCCCTTAGGATCTCTCCTCCTACTAAAACCCAAAGACAAGTGGAGAGGAAGAGATCCCAAGTGAGTGTGTACAAACGACTCAAAGACCACCTCTATTTATACTAAAACGTTGAGCACAAGTGGGGCTTATTTGGTTGTTGGCTGACCTTGACGAATTGTCCCATAACAAAATAAATTCATATCTCCATGAATACTTATTGAAATCGGATGATCTTTAGATCAATCCTACACCTCTTGGTGAGATGGATCCAAGAAAAATATCAGCTCCCATTAATAATATGACCCACATGGATTTTGGGCCTACTTTCCAATTTTAACACTTATGAATAAATGAAACTTCATATGTAATTCTCCTTTTTCTGTGAAAACCATCTACTGTTTTGCTTCCCCGTGGTTTTGAAAACCATGTCTCCCTTTTGAACTCCCTTTTTTACTTCTATAAAAACTTTGGATTACAAATTATCCAAATTTTCTCTTCACAAGCATTTTCCTCTTTATAATTATTTTCCTACTTATATCCATAGTAGAAAACATTATTTTTCTATTGTGTAAAATTTCATTTTTACCTCTATAAAATTATTCCACAAGGAGGAAATCTCTTTATAACATTGGAATGGTTTGTTTTTTAAATGTACTTCTGAAACATGTATCTTCATTTTAGCCTATATGAGGATATATTTCGATTGTTGATGTAGCCTCATCTTCTTTCATCTTTCACTCGTAAGCTCATTTCAGAAAAATAGACTGTAAAAGTCTTCCCTCCATTATCTCCTTCCATACAAACTTTATAATATAAAAATTTGCTTTCATACCTCATAGACCTTCCTGCCTCATAAATTCAAATCAGGTCGTAAAAGTGAACTAGCTTTGCAGAGGGTGTGCAGGGGGTAGGTTAAAAGTTGAATAGGAAGCCCTCCCACAAACCATTGATTTAACATTTCAAAAATCTCGAGGCAATCTATATAATGGTTTTTTAATGTTTGAAAAGAAGGGTGGGGACATAAATTTTATTTAACTCATTGATTTTGACTTTTGAGTTGTTGTTGTTGGCTGACGTATATAACATGGATTCGAAAATTGGGTTTGGCCTGATAATTTTTATAAATAATTTTATAAAATTAAATGTATTTTATTTCAAAACTAAAAATGGCACAAGAAAATACATAGGAACTTTTTGCCTCATCAAATCTATATATGCCGGATGATTTGGCTAGGGAATAAACTCACAATTTTTGAAATTTTTTTGTAACTTTTAAGGGTGTGAGAAAAAGTTACAACATTAGGCTCCAATTGGGGACTGCTTCCCCCTGTGGGATGTGGAGAACTAGTCAACCAACTGCCTTGATTATGGTGGGCATGGAGTCCTGCCATAAGAAAATCAATCATCTACACTCTCAAACTTGCAATCTGCGGCCTGAAACCTATTCTGCGCTCTAAAATATGTAAGTTTCCAACTAAAATCAAACTATTAGATGTTGCAAGTAAATGTAAGTACATCAATGCTTAATCCACTAGGCTACTGGAGTCAATAGTCAACAAATGTTCTTGTCATCTCCTACAACTTATTTCACTTGAAGCAAACCAAACTACATATTGCAACTGGAATCCAAAATGAAACAACCGCTAATCTAAATAAAACCCATTTATAAATTGCACACCAAAACTGAATGATCTACTGCAACTGAAACTGAATGATCTATTGATTCAATCCAAAACACCTCTATTTAACTGAGCTAAAAATATGTATTTTGTTAGGTGTAGTCGAATTTCCAGTGTAAACACATGGGAAGAGGATTAACTGGAAAACTACTTTGCATGCAACTGAAGATATGAAATATATTTACAAAAAGAAACATAAATTCCATAGGCAACTAATACTTACAGGTGAACTTGGAAAGTTGCATCTTTTGTACATTACTGAGATTTCTGATCACAGCCATGAGGAAGAAAAACATGATGTTGAATGCCACTATCAATGAAACTTGAGCTATCACATTAGTGGGTGCAGTTGAAATCTCAAACTAGTGGAATCGCCATATAGACAAAGTGGAGTTGTCAGGTGAAGGAAATGCAACCAATATTAGTTGCCCATTCCTTGTTCACTAGCAAGGAATAGACCTGATCTTCATCTTCTCTGGGGAAATATTTCTTCGTTACTTTGCTCCCCAACAATGTTTTCAAATATTGTGTCTATCTCTCAAAGGAATTTCTTGGTTACAAAACTATGCCGAGAAACCAACTCGACCAAACTTTAGGTTCAAGCTGGCCCTCAAACCATAAGGGGCTCCCTCAAGTATTACGAGGTTTTTTTTAGCATTGTTCACTGTCACTGGATATCAACCTTTGAAGCATAATGGCCAGATCTATGATTTGTTGTAGGTGGTTGCTAATGAATACTCAATCTCTGCTAAGAAATAAATCCCTCTCTTACTAAAACTTAATCAAAGTGCCAACGTCACGTCTAGTTCCGCCAAAAAAACATAGTTTAAAGAGTTTGGTAGAGGAATAGAAAAGAAATCAGATAATTAAGTATTCATACTGAATACTTAATCAACCAAATAATAAAAGTATTTACAAAAATGATAGGGTTTTGGCATCAAAATCCAACCCTTTTACATTGAAATTTAAACAATATATAGGAAAACATCCTCCCCAAATTATTACTGGTCTATAGGAAACAAATCCTATCAAATAAACTAAAACTACAATATGTTGCAGAGAATCTAGAAATGGTAGAAAGTCTTATGTCTTTAAATCTGGGAGTGATCTTTTAGTTTTTTATTCTTATGCTAAGAAATCTAAAGTTGTTTAAGATTTTTCCCTGTCATATTGGAAATGATTGCTTAACCGCTGATTTTGTTCCCTCAAATCTGGAGTTGTTGAAGTTGTTGCTTAAGAATTTGTCAATTGTCCATAAATCTGGTTGTAGTCTGCAATAATCTAGTTGACTGATCATTTTTATAGAATTGATTAATCCCCAGTCCTTTGATAAAATCATTTGATGAATCAATTTATCTTAATTATCCTTCAGGTGCTTAACCATTGTTGAGAAATTTGAAAATGATTTGGAAATCATTGATTTTTTGTCACTCTCTAATTTTCAAAAATATAAATCTTAAAAATTTGGGAATAAGATATTTTGATAAAAATATTTCCTAAAAACATATATAAAATCATATTTCCATGAATTTTATAAATGAAAACTCAAAATATTTCTTCAAATGATTTTATCTCGTAAAACCATTCATTGTTTGAAGTCCATGTGTGGTTTTGAAATCCATGTAAAACTGTCCCTTTCCTCGTGAATTTCATAAATCAAATCCCAAAATATTGTTATGTAAACCCATCCATGGTTTTGAAAACCATGTCATGTAATATTTCTCCATCATAGCATTTATTTGTTAGTGAATTTCATAAATGAAATTAAAAACAATTTACCCAAACCATCCATTGTTTTCTTATTTAGTTTTGCCCACTTTTAGTTTACCTGTGAATAAATGAAACTTCATAAATAATTCTTCTTTTTTTGTGAAAACCATCTACTGATTTTCTTCCCCATGGTTTTGAAAACCATGTCTCCCTTTTCAACTCCCTTTTTTACTTCTGTAAAAACTTTGGATAACAAATTATCCAAATTTTCTCTTCACGGGCATTTTCCTCTTTATAATTATTTTCCTACTTATATCCATAATATAAAACATTATTTCTCTGCTACAAATCTATTTATAACATTGCAATGCTTTGTTTTTTAAATGTGCTTCTGAAACATGTATCTTCATTTTTATATTTTGATTGTTGATCTGGCATCCTCTTCTTTCAATCGTTCACCCGTAAGCTCATTTCAAAAAAATACCACTGTAAAAGTCTTCCTTCCATTATCTCCTTTTGTACAAACTTTATAATATATAAATTTCCTTGCATACCTCGTAGATGCTTGATATTATAAATTTAAATCAGCGTAAAAAATTGTTTTACAATAGGAGGGTAGTAGATGGTAAATAGTTTAGGTGGGGGGTACGCAATGTATGAAACGATAACATGTGTAAAATGCATTAAAAGTGAAACAACTTTGCGAGGGGGGTAGGTTAAAAGTCGAATATGAAACCCCCAGCAAACCATTGATTTAACATTTCATACATCTCGAGACAGTTTATATAATGGTTTTTTAATGTTTGAAATGAAGTGTGGTGACATAATTTGATTTGACTCATTGATTTTGACTTTTGAGTTGTTGTTTTTGGGTTACGTATATAACATGGATTCAGAAATTGGGTTTGGCTTGATAAAAAAAAATTAAATAATTTTTTTAATAAAATAAATAAATAATTCGATAAAATATATATAATATATAATTTTATAAAATTAAATTTATTTAATTTCAAAACTAAAAATGGCATAGGAAAATACATAGGAACTATTTTTCCTCATCAAATTTGCATATGCTAGATGATTTGGCTAGGGCATAAATTGGAAAATTTTGAAATTTTTTGTAGCTTTTAAGGGTGTCAAAAAAAGTTACAGCAGGACCCTTCGATGCTAGCGCCACATTCTCCTCCTTCACCACCTTCAATCTGTTGTTGCCACTGATGGAGCTCTTAAATAGAGCTTGTCTCAACTCCTCCTGTTGTAAATCAGCCCACATCCTATGCCACCTTAGTAAGGTATCTCTTCCCAAGATAGTTTGGACGAATTCTTGCCAATCCTTAGAGACACCATTTAGTGCCAATCACACTAACTATGTGGGTTGAGGCATTGCCCCAACAACTAACAACTAGTCCCAGACCTCTTGAATCTTGGTGAAGAAGGGGGCTATGTCTTCCCCCTTCTACATCCTAATGCATCTCAACTTCTCCTCTAGGTACATCTTCCACTGCTCAGAAGTTCCCTGGTATAGCATGGAGAGGGTATCCCACATCTCTTTGGTAATACCTTTTCCAACTATGTGTGAATGAATATGATCCCAGACTACTACTAGAATGAACCTCTTCACCGGCACCATATCCTTTATGTACTCTTTCAGCTGATCTGCATCTTGGGGAACTACTACCACTGCATAATTATACATCTTCGAGATAAACTCATCTAGAAGGAAGGACATGCTTGCTTTTCAGATGACATAATTGGAAGCTCCATCTAACCTATCCTGATCACGAAGCCCAACAGTGACCATCTCAATAAATGTAAAAAATCTCCTCTTTTCCTTTTGCTCAGTTGTTGCTCAGTTATTCACACTCCCTTCTGGAGTGAGAAAATATGTTCACAACGACTATTAATCTGCAAGGAAAAAACGAACTTCTTGAGACTAGAAGTACCTTGAGGAAAATTTTCCCTCAGCGTGTGCTCTTCTTCCTTCCACCTGACACTGGCTCTACTAGCAACCTACTGCAAAAACATTGTGTCCAGCTAGAGATATGCTTCACAAAAATACTAAGTTGCTCCCTCTGCCTCTAGAATCACTCAATTTGGAGAGATCAAATTTTTTCTGCCCCACTCAAACAAAAACAAAAAAAATGAATCTCTTCAAGTAACTTGGCCTCTTGGAAAAGTGACTACGATGCCCCTAGGAATTTCGATCTATTGCCCACACTGAACATTGAAACTCCTTCTCTCTTTGCCTCTGAGCTCTCTGGTTGATCAACTACACTTTGATACCATGTGAAAGTTTCTAAAACTGAAATCATATTGCAACAGCTGGAAATTATTCTCCTAATTGTTAATTTAATTTAAAAATTTATTTAATATTTGCTATAAAAAATACTTAATAAATCACACTACAACTTACACAAATAAAAATGTGGAAGAATAAACATTGTAATAAATGTTAATGCACACACATAATAACATAGTTATTTTTGGACCAATGTCCCCCGAAAAACCCAACTTGGGAAAACTAGTGCAACAATTGAGGGTTTTATTATTAAGTAGTAGTGAAATAATCTAAGTACAACTGAATGTCAAAAATGAAAATCCTACACAAAAATACTGGGAAAAAATATAGTGAGGAAATTTCCTCACTCCACAGGAAAATATGGGCTTTGACCTCAGCTCTAGGTGAGTCGTCCAAACTGGCTCTGCGCAACTACTGTGTCACACTAACACAATCCCTTCTGCACTCAATTCAAACCAACTTCTCCTCAAGATGTCTGGTCTGCTGTTGTTTGGGAAAATGTATCTCCTAGGCTCTGGAACCTCTGTCCAGTTTCTAGCATTGAATCTCGTCTTTCCCCAGTAGAATCGAAACTGCCTCTAGAGGCTACTGTGTTTCCCAAGCATCAACCTATATGTGGCTCTTTTTCGTCTCTACAAATGCACTCACCAGATCTCGAAACCTTCCTCCAACTTCATTGTCTATGCCCCTCTCTCACTTCTTAGATCTCACCGCCTCTCTCTCCGGCAACTGACTGTTGCTACTTTGGAAATCAATCTACTCATGGAATCGAACCTCTCAAGTATCTTCTCCAAGTGCCCATCGACTTCTTCTTATAATCCTTTGTTGAGACTCCAACAACCAAGATTAAATCTTAATCAATGGCTAGGATCATCTTGAAGTCGATCTGTGTGAGTTTCTAGATCATCCACGCCTTGACTTAATTAATTTTGGTTAATTAACCATACTCCCAAAGTCTATACTTAGGAAATATTTAAAAAACAAATTAATAATCTAATTAAGTCATTTCTAAGCGGAATTTCTAGAAACAATTTTTGGGTTTGGATATCTCATGTATTCTAGCCTCTCCACAAAATTTCAAGGCTAGAACACATCTGATGCTACAAAAACTAACAAAGAGAACTTGGAAGGCCAAACTTGGTAATAATATGTTGATCAATGAATTCAATTACAACCTCATAATTGACTACTTTTAGAAGGACTGCCTCCACCCACTTAGTAAAGTAATCAGTAGCAATGAGAATGTATTTATGTTTCTTGGAGGAGTGAGGAACAATATCACCTATACTGTCTAAACCCCATTGCTTGAATGGTTATTCAATATTCATTGATTGCAATGGTAAGGTTACTTTCTTCTCTTTTGCTAAAGAAAATCGAAAAATTTTGCATTTCCTGACATATTCATGTGCATCCTTGAATAAGGTTGGCCAGTAATATTCGACATGGATGATTTTATGAGCAGTAGCATCTCTACCATAAAATCCACCAGCTAATCCATCACGCATTTCCTGCAAAACGTTTTCAGCTTCAGATCTTTTGAGACATCTAAGCAAGACATAATCATATTTTTTTCTAAATAAAATATCATTCATAAGCTGATATTGGTTTGATTTCAGTGTTAATGCTATTTCCTTTTTAGAATCACGTTCAACTAGTGAATAGTCATTCTTTAAATAGAAAATGAGATTTGCATATTGGGATTCAGTGTTAAAAAGACATACCTCTGAAACTTTAATATTTTCACTTGTATCAACTTCAAATGTATTCTCGGATGCACCAACTACCAGTATGCAAAAGCCTTGTCCTTTAATAGTTTTACCACCCAATTGGCTCTTTTTCACCTAATTCTCTTTGATTTAGTAATTGTCTAACAACTAGGAATGGAAAAGTTACTTTTGTATGTGACTTTATGAGAAAAGGCCTAAAATGTTTGATCGATTTGAAGACTGCAACAGCTTGAAAATAATTTAACTTTTCTCCCTGTAATGTTGAATTGTAGAAAGTGACATGAGCTTCAACTTGTTCTTGATTATTTTGAGTCAACAATATTGCATATGAGTGATCAGAGGCAAAAGTGTATAAAATAAATTCTCTAGAATAATCAAGAGAAGATAACGAAGGAGCATTAATGATAACCTATTTGATGAATTCAAACGATTTTTTCTCAATTTTCCCCCATTTATAAATTGCCTTCTTTTTAATCATTTTTGAAGAGGCATAACAATTTTGAGAGAAGTCTGGGACAAAACCTTTAACAAAATTCATTTGCCCGAGAAGTGATTGCATTGAATTTTCATTGTGGGGCAAAGGAATTTCAAAAATGGCTTTAACCCTTTCAGGATCTATGGAAATTCCATTTTTTGAAACAATAAATCTAAAAGCTTTCCTTCAATTAAGGAAAAGAACGATTTTTTGGGATTAAGTGATATTCCAAACTTTCTATATCTTTCAAAGATCTGTTTTAGTTCATGAAGATGATTACTTCTCTTTTTAGAATAAATTGTGATATCATCCAATTAAACAAATATTGATTTGTTTATCAAACCTTTGAAAGCTATGTCCATGGCTCTTTGAAATGTTTCTCCTGCATTTATGAGACCAAAGGGCATTTTCTGATATACATATGTTCCTCATTTGGCTCTAAACATTGTCTTCAACCTATCTATAGGATGAACAAGAACTTGGTTATAACCAGAAAAACTATCTAAGAAAGACATAAGTTTGGAACTTGCAATTGATTGTAGGATTTGCTCCATAGGAGGCAACGAAAAATTATCCTTCTCAAAGGCTATATTCAAGTTACAGAAATCTATACAAATTATAATATCCCCATTCTTTTTCCTAACATGAACAAGGTTTGATACCCATTTGGAATGTCTAACTGGAAATATGATTTTAGCCTTGAGTAATTTATTCAATTCATTTTTAATTTGTGACTCAAGATTGGGATGATTTTTTTTGAGCTTCTATTGTACTAGTTTAACATTTTGCAACATTGGTATTGTATGTTAAATGATAGAAGTATCAGAAAATTTTAATTCATCATAACTCTAAGCAAAGACATCTTTGTATCTTCTTAATAAATAAATAAAACCAAGTCTTTCATCAGGAGAGAGTCTGAGTCCTCGATTAATGTTTTGTGGTCTTTCTTCAGACCCTAAATCGATGAGTTCGAATCTTAAATAACTGCTTTGGAGCTTACAATTGGTTGGTTTTTTAAATCTATCTTTCAAATCATACATATCTTCTAATTTCACCACAAACTTCGGCAATGAATTTTCATCCGAGGACATATTAAGATTTTTATCATGTTCATCCTCATCAATAATTTGATCTGTGTATGTTCCTTCTGAAATAAGAAAACTCAGAATATCAGCGTCATCATTAAACACTCCAATTAGTAATGTTATTGGGGATAAAGGGTCGAAAAATCAACTCAATAGAAAACCTATCATGACTAAAGTCCTCAAGAGGAATGAGCTTAGAAGAAACATTAGCTAATAGATCTGCACTGACATTTTGAATTCCAGGGATAGGAGATATATTAAATGCCAAGAAATGGGAGATTAAGTCTTGCATCAAAGATTGATAATGTTTTAAGTGATTTGAAACATAATGAATATTATTTCATACCTGTTTAACAAAAATTTAGAATCACCAAACACTTTAAGAAATTTAACATCAATACTAATAGCCTTCTGTAATCCTTGAACGAGTGCTTCATTTTCAGCTACATTATTGGTACAATCAAACTCTACTCTACAGGCAAGCATATTTTTTTCTCCATTTAGACTTACTAATATGCAACCAACTCTTGCACCATCATTGGACTCAGATCCATCAAAATAAAGAGTCCAAAATAAATTATCAGATATATTTACAGATAATTCTATAATATTTACACACCTAGATGAGTCTGTTTGTGAAAAAAATTCAATCTGTGATGTAACAGATTCAACAAGGAAAGGAGAAAATTGAGCATGCAAACTTCCAAAGAAAGATTCAACAGAATAATTTCCCAGGATATTATTAGTGAAAGCTACATGCTCATTTTCCTCATCAAGATCAGTTACCATATATTTCGTGTGCTTCTCCCTATCAACTCTGATCTAATTAGGTTTTCCATTGTAAGGGAGTTGTTGTAGCGGCTACAACACCCTCCAAAATTTTGACCTATACTAAGATTTCAGAGCCTAATATGGATCATGTGATCAATCGTTCCTTAGTCACTTATTTGGTAAGTTGATGATCTCAAGCTTCCCTCTTCGCTCTTAAGATTCTTTCACACTGTTATCTTTCTACAGTATGTGTCATCTTTAGGGATGGGGATTATCGCTTGTTATGCAGAGGGAAGTTTTTTTTGCTTCAAGAGGAAATCTGCCCAGCCTCCCTTAGCATTTGAAACTGCATAGTGGTTTCCTCCAGTGTCCTTCCCTCAGTCGGAACCCACTATCTCTAGAAACTGCACAATTTTGTCCCTCATCTGCCCAGCCTACCTTGCATCCTAAACTGCACAGATGTGTCCTCTCAGGGCCCCATCCTGCAGCAATGTCTTGCATCCTAAAACTACACAGTTTTGTCCCCTAAATGTCTTATCTACCTTGCACTGCACAGAGGTGTCCTCCTAGGATCTCATCCCGCAGTAGTGCCTTGTATCCTAAAACTGTGCATTTTTCCCCCAGCTGCTAAGTCTTTCTTGCATCCTAAAACTGCACAGATGTGTCCTCCCAGGGCCTCATCTAGCAATAGTCACTGCCCACTGAAATTGCACAAATGTGTCTCTCAATGATCACAAGAAGGATGACATGCTAGAGGACTTTGAAGGAGTCGAGGAGGAAGATAAGCAAACCAAGGAACCCAAGGTATGATAGAAGATCAGGACTGCATGAAGAATCCATCTGATGCATAACCCTTTGGAGGGTAGGTATGGAAAACAAAGCATATATTTTGAAATTACAGGAATAGGTACATTGATGGATCATGGCAAGATGATGAATGGGATGGAGGAGGAGCGAACATGTTAGAAGACTTACTTGCAATTGGATGAATGAGAGAAGCTCAAGCAAAAGGAAAACATGCACACAACCATCTTGCAAGACCAAGACCATTGAAGACCCTGCGACATCAAGCCATCTAGAGGAGAAGACAAAGCACACTCGATAGTACATCCATCACTTAGCAACAAAACAGCGTGACATGGCCACCATAGCCAGCCAATACATGTCAGTAGTGCCATGTCAAGTTGTGTCATGAGTTGTCAAGACCACATTACTATTATGGGCCATATCTGTTGTAACCGAATGTAATGTAAACTAGACGTCCAATGGACACACACATTAAGATGAAGAGTCATGTCAGTTAAAAAGTCATAGGAAGTTGAACAACCATGAAGGTAGTCCAAGAGTCAGAAGGGTCAAACATCACCCTTGCCTATATATACCCCTCCCATTTTATGAGCAAGAACTTTTCACCTTGGCTCCTCCCACATAGCCTTGAAACTAGACAGTCAGTTCTTTGACGAGAAAGGAGTGGCTCCAATGTCCCACTACTGGGACTAGTGATGTATGGTGTACAATGTGTCTTGGGACTTTTGCTTTATTCAAAATCCTGTTAAGGCCAACACATTTCACACATGTTTTGTAGATGTTCTATTCTTTTAGCCTTTTTAATGAATGTTTGTTTCACATGTACTAAGATATTTGGAATACTTTGGTTGTTTTAGTACTTACATTATTAGGAATGTTCTGTATCGGCTATCACCATTGTCTCATCCCTCCAGACTACTCTGCGAGATACTAGACAGACCACCTTTGTGTATTGGTTATCACTATTGTCACATCCTTGTCGACTACTCTGCGGGATACTCGACAGACCATCTTTGTTTTCTAGCCATAACGACCGTCACATTCATGTAGACTACTTTGTTAGGTGGTGTATGTGTTGTCCCCTTCACTTCGGTTTTAACGATCGTAACATCTGTGTGGACTACTCCACTGGATGGTGTACCTGTTGTCCCCTTGCACTTTGGTTTAATAACTACCGCATCCGCTGTGGACTATTTTGTTGGATGCCAAACAAACCTTTCTAGTTAGCGTGTCTCTTCCTGGGTGGTACTATTACCTCTCACTTAGAGGCTCACTTTACTCTCCCCCTTTGCAGTAAAAGAACCGAGATACAAGTTACATTACGCACTCACCAAGCACACTTACCTTTTTGTTTGAAGATACTAGTGCAACACTCTCATGTGCTGACAGCTAGAGCCAAGTCATATCTCTAAGCATATGGAAATCGGGCCTTTATACCGGATGGGAATCCTACACCAAACATTGTGAGGTCTAGTTGGGACTTCATACCGAGGAGATCCCCAAATGTTGGCGGGGGTCAACATTTCTGGCACTAGAAGGAGGGCTAGAAGGCAGGTTGCACTCGTTGAGTCTGGTTTGAATCTCTTCATTTTAAAATGGCTCTTCCCGAAATCATAATCCCGGGATGTTTTTCCAAAGAGATTAATTGTACCATCCCTATGAAACTCATTCATGACATGTCTGAACTTAATTTCGATGGTGAGGGTGAATCAACTTTTCATGAACATCTCTTTCAAGTTGTTCGTTTCTTATTTTGTAACAAAGTAGGTTTCAAAGATGTCATCGCTAGATTACTCACCCTCACATTCAAAGGTTTTGTTAAGAAATGGTGTCATACATTACCCATTGCTTGTATCCATTCACTCGCTCGACTTACCAAGATGTTGCGTAAATCTTTCGATAAGTACAACCACCAAGATGTCTATAAAAGAATCCACCGTTTAAGAGTGGAGCCTGATGAATCAGTTGAGGACTTTGTTGAGCATTCCTTCACCTCTGTTGCGAAATTCTTGACTAAATTTTGAACACAGATTTCGTGAAACAAGAGTTCAAACACTTAGTTCATGTTTCGCAATATGGTGAACTTCCTGACATTAGGGGATTTTTGAGGTCTAAAACGGGCCTCCTAAGAAAAATGTACAACCAAAATAAAATTTATAAGAACCAATAGGATTCAAGATGATGATGTCAACCATGGGGGATGATTCACCATTTTTGGAGTAAAAAAGTACAAAGATTAAAAAATAATAAAATAATAAAACTACTTTTTGAACTCGTATTTTTAACTTATCTCACCAAGTGTTTACTAAAATTTCGAGTAGGAGTACTCATTGGATGCAAAATTTAATTGCTCATCCAAGGAGTACACATGTTGCATACTTTCGATGGACCCTACTATACGAAAAAAGAGAAATACATGAAAAAATGTGATTGCAATCACGTTTTTCAAGTATTTATCATTTTTCATGTAGAAAGGTCCATCGAAAGTATACAACATGGGCACTTCTTGGATGAGGAATCAAATTTTGCATCCAACGAATCTTTCTGCTCGAAATTTGAGTAAACCCATATGAAGATAAGTTGAAAATACGAGTTGAAAAAATAGATTTGTCTTTTTTCCCTCTAAAATTTGATGATGTAATCTAATCTTAATTTATTATTTCCACTATTATTTTATAATTTCCTTAGGAGGCCCATTTTAGACCTCAAAAATCCCCTAATGTTTCCCTTCTTCACCAACTCTTGCGGATCATGAAGCACCTCAGACTGCAGAGGAGGAGCCCACTACCCTGTTTGTTCCTTGTCCTCCTCCTTTTTCGGTCTTGATGTGTGTGCCCCCTTACGGTGATCATGAAGCTAAGAAATCTGTGTAGCATGTCCCTAACCCATCTTCTCATCTATCTCCCGCTTCAATGGAGGAAATTCCAGAATGGCTCATGAAGCCTACATCGAAGACTAACTCCTCCATTCTGCAGGAGGACGTCACCGCTCATAACTCAAGTCTTGAATCTAATTTGCATCTTTTCCATCCTCTATCATCTACAAGCCATGACTCCTTGTACCATGACTCACTTGATCAATCTGCTTCACCAGCCAGTTATTCGCATTCTCTTCATTCTCAAGCTATTGGCTCAAATTGTGATCAGGCATAAGGCAGTCACATTACACAAGCAAAGGAGAAAAAAGATGAGGGCACTATCAATCTTCCCTCTCTGTTTCAAAATTTTCCGTATCAAAACAATGGGTTTCTATTTTTGAACGATTCTCAATGTGCTAATCTCGGTGGAACATCATGTACAATCAATTATTTTGATCAATCCCTAGTCTTGGGCACTCATCACTCCCATGCTTCCATATGTTGTGAAAAACGCCCAAGCACATCATGTGATCTTTTGTTGTCTCATGAAGGCTCTAACTTAGATCTAGAATGTGCTTCAGTCAAAGAAGAAATCCATATTGAAACTTCCTCTCCACCTCACTTTCCCTTGTGTCCTACCATTCACAACGCATCAACATATGGCAAAGATGCTCCATGTTCTCTTGCTTCTTCATCCGATGAGCTATCTCCTCGATTGACACAAGACGACGAGGTTGTCCATGATAAAATTGAAAACAGTCTAATCATAGAGCGTCCTTCCCATTCCCCATCATCCCTTCTTTTGCATGAAGACAACTAGTCAAATCAGCTTGTGCATGCGAGCTCACCAATTCGTTTATCTCTGGACGTACCATCAAAACAGGTTCTTCAATTGAGCAACCTAATTGTTGTTGAAACTTGTGACAAAGATGGTTGCCCTCCGGAAAGCAGTTTTGAAATTAGTAGCAGCAGCCACCCTCAAGTCATGCATGATCTGGCTCAAGCTTCAAAATGTGATTCTACAATTCTGGAAAGTTCCTGGACGTGCCAGGGATTTGAGGAACTTCAACGTCTGTTGACGGTTATGTTAGGACTTTGCAACTCTGGTGAGCCCCCTGAACCAAATCAAATCCGGTTTCTCACGCACAATCTGTATATCTGCATGGTTGCACTCGATGTGAATTCCTATGTCAAAAATGTTTGGTATTCCAGGTGTGATCTCTCAAATTTTCAAAATTTCAATTATGACCAAATTCAGGAATCTATTACAGTGCATTTGTCTTCATGCAAATCTCTCACATCAAACTCGGGTTGGGAATGTTCATCTATCATGAAATCTTGGGATTGTGAAGTTGATCATCTCAAAGACTCTCTTTGTCCACAATTGTACTTATCGAATTTCTCCATTAATAATCAACTCCTCGGTCTTCTTGTGAATATTGTACTGCAAATATGTCCTCTCATCACACCAGAAATCTCCCTGTGTAATGATGAATGCACAAGATATCACACGAATGAAGTTCCACTCCATTCACCATGCCTCAACTAGCTTCATGCATTCACGGTGCTAGCATACTTTTTAAATTATTGTGATGGCTATGATGCTTGCGCAATTGATCATTAGTTGCATGCAGGTGGTCCATCATATCTAGCTCACAACGAACTTGGTTTGATTTTTCAATGTCCGCAAGATTATTCATATGGATTTTTCTTTGTTCATTACAAATTGAGAATCTAACGTCTCAATTAGCTCATCTGATCATTGCTCTGTCTTGGGTGACTGTCATTTGGCTTATCATTTTCCCATCAGCACATCTGATGACAGTGGCTTCACACTCTCTGATATTCACTGTTTAACATCTCTCTCTTCAGACTTCTGTCAAGCAGGTGAGGCACTTTAGCCTTCGCTAATGGCTATGGCAGGTCCGCACTGTCTCGACATGACCGCCGAGAATGATCATATCTATGTTTCTTTACAAGATTATCACTGTGATCCCATCTCTCCAATCGAAAATTTATCATTTCAAAGATCATGAAGCTTTCCAGAAATCCATCATGAATTTTACGATCTAATCGTTGAATGGTTGGAACAAGCTTATTTGGCAAGCTCTATTCCAAACAAGAGGTTCCAATCCTTCCTTGTGCCAGCTAAGAAGCTTGGTGCAAACAAGGATGCACCCACAAGAGGCTTCCTAGGTTTGTTGAAAAGTGGTATCCATCAAAGAGGTAAGCATGTGCATTGGGTAAAGTAGTGGTTATGACACCTCTCTCTGCCCACAAGAAAGACCTTCCTTCCCGTGTGCAAGATTTTCGAGTTTTTGTATTTTTTGTTGCACATCACTTTTTATCTATTTTAATCATTCATATATTTGTGGATGCAAGTCATGAATGATTATGGTGGCTTCACTGGAAATTTCATTACACGGAACCCCGACTGCCTAACTGTTAGGATAGTAGGATTAGTTGTATCTTAGTTTTCCTTTTCTTGCACTCGTCTTGCACTCGTTCCCCATAGTTCGTTCTGGTTGTCTTATTCTGGTTTTACAACATGTTTGATTTAGTCATTTTGTTGTCTTGTCTTTCGATTTTGGTTTCATGGTTCTGTATCTTCTTCCTTTTTACTTTGTTTCCTTCCTTGTTTAGTTTTTCGTTTGTTTTCACTACATGAATAACTGTTGTGCCTAGACCTCATCCTGGCTTCTGAATTTGTATGTGGCTAACATTGAAAGATCCTTCTGACACTACAACCCTTGGCTAATCATGTGTCCATCTTCCTTGTGTTTAGTTGTAACTTTTGGCCAATGAAGTCTTGACAGAAAATAAGATTCGCCCATAAGGAAATCTTTGGTCCAACCATGAACCCGTGTCCAGTCTAGGAACCTCATGTTTGTACTCAGTTTTCTACTCTGGTGTGTTCAAGCTTATCCAACTAGTAGAAATGGAGAAGAGGAAAATATAGACAATCAAACCTAAATCAGAGGTCTTTGCATGCTTCTCTGAAGGAACAACCCCTCCTTCTTTCTGTAATTCGGGATCCCTCTTCCACCCCAAAAATAAATAAGTGCATATGCACAATTCTCTTTCAAAATAACAAAGGCGAAAGAAGAGAAAGGCTTCCTGCGCAGAGAGGTAAAGCAAGCAACTCCACCAGGGTACTGTGTGAATTTAGGTAATTTCTATGCTTAGAGCAATTTATTTCAATTTTCACAGTTAGCTCAATATCTTTTACAGATTAGCAATCACACCAGCATAGTAGTAAATTGCAAATAGAACATAAACATAAACAGAAATCGCAGAAGACAAGCCAAGACAAGAAGACATAATATGTGGCGCTAGCCAGGGACAAACCTGTTAATTTTAGGTATGTTCTATGCTTAAAGCAATTTATTTCAATTTTCACAGTTAGCTCCATATCTTTTCCAGGTTAGCAATCACATCAGCATTAAAGTAAACTGCAGATAGAACATAAACATAAATTGTAGAAGACAAGCCAAGACAAGAGGACACAAGATGTGGCACTAGCTAGGGAAAAACCCCAATGTGGGGAAACCCTTGATCAATTATTCTTATATGTTCTTCAATAGTTCAGCAGAGAGAGAGAGATACTATGTTTACAACAAAAGTCAACACTTTGACTTATCTAGATAAGTGCATAGATTATCTCTAAGAAGATGATACATGAGATCAGTTGAAGACATGCTGCTTCAACTAATTCTCCAAGGTGACTCCTTCACCTATTGTTGTGCTGCATTTCGTCATCATGTTGCACCCATCATCACTATGCTGCATCTCATCGTACTTCATTAATCATGATTGTACCCATCACTGTACTGCATTATGTGCCATTGTTGCACCATGTTGCCATCCTAGCCTATGCATTGATTGCACCTTGCTTGCTTGTTGTCCCTTGTTTGCTTGTTGTCCCTAGCATGCTTTTTGTTGTATGCTAGTTGTCCCTTGCATGCTAGCTGTAACGTTACATGCTTGGTGTATTTGCTGCTAAGTACCATACAACTATCCTAATGTTAGTTCGTTGTCCTTTGCATGCTGCTCTTGTTCGAAGACAAATGCTCCAGTTGTTTCGGCAGTTCCCGACAGTTCTGGCAGTTCTAGTTGTTCCCGACAATTCCAGCAGTTCTGGTTGTTCCCGACAGTTCTGACAGTCCTGACAGTTTCGGCTTTTCCGGAAGTTCTGGCATTTTCGACTTTTCCGACAGTTCTAGTTTTTCCGGCATTTTTGGCTTTTCTGGCAGTTCCAGCTTTTTTGGCTTTTCTGGCAGTTTCGGCTTTTTTGGAAGTTTTGGCTTTTCCGACATTTTGAGATTTTCTGGCAGTTCTGGCTTTTCCGATAGTTCCAGCTTTTCCAACTTTTCCAATAGTTCTGGTAGTTCCAGCTTTTCCTGGTAGTTCTAGTTGTTCCCGGCAGTTTCAGTTGTTCCCGACAGTTCTGACAATCCTGACAGTTCTAGCTTTTCCAACAGTTCCAATTTTTCCGAAAATTCTAGCAATTCTTGCATTTCCAGCATTTCTGGCTTTTCCAGTGGTTCTCGCTTTTCTAGCAATTCCAGCAGTTCTGGCATTTCCGGTTTTTCCAGCTTTTCTGGCTTTTCCTATTTTCTACCCTCTGGATCAGGGAAATGTTATTCCTTAGGATCTCTCCTCCTACTAAAACTCAAAGACAAGTAGAGAGAGGAAGAGATCACAAGTGTGTTGAAATGACTTGAAGGTCACCTCTATTTATACTAAAATGTTGAGCACATGTGGGGTTTATTTGGTTGTTGGTAGACCTTAACGAATTTTCTTATAACGCAAATAAATTCATAACTCCATGAATACTTATCGAAATCGGATGATCTTTAGATCAATCCTACACCTCACGATGAGAGGGATCCAAGAAAAATATCAATTTCCATAAATAAGAGGACCCACAAGAAGTTTGGCCCTAGTTTCCAATTTTAATACTCCCTCTCAACTAGGGAGAACTCCATCCGTTGATCCATATGTCCAACCGTACTATCTCTGCCATCAGTGCCCTGCACTGCTCTGCTCTGCTCTGATCTGCTAAGCTCTGCTATGCTGAGCTCTGCTCTGCTAAGCTTTGCTCTGCTGAACCATGAAGAAGAAGAATTGATCGAGAATGTCCCATACCATTCTCTACTGACCCGAAGTCAATTTCATCTGAAGAGAGTGTGTCACATCACTCTTACTGACCCGATGTCAGTTTTATTGATCCCAGATCAATATCACAAGAGAGGTCTCAAACCACTCATACTGATCCCAGATCAATGTCACAAGAGAGTGTCTCAAACCACTCATATTGATCCCAGATCATTGGAGGTCATCCTAGCATAGGGAGTACGGTAGATATAGTAATGCGTCCATCGATAGTACTACTATGGTCCCTATCTTCATTTCCCTGCTCATTGATCAGATGAGAGGTACTTCCCATGAGTCCCAGACTGCATGGGTAGGATGCCTCAATAGGATAACTAATCATCCTGTCCACAGGAGAACGAATCATCCTGTCAATGGATGCTACAGAGAACTAATCATCCTGGCCCACAGGAGAACTAATCATCCTTTCCCAGAGTTGCCACGGAGAACAAATCATCCTTTTCCAGAGTTGCCACAGAGAACAAATCATCCTAGCTCACAGGAGAACTAATCATCCTGTTCCATAGTCGCCACTAAGAACAAATCATCCTAGTCCACAGGAGAACTAATCATCTTGTTCCATAGTTGCCATGGGAGAACTAATAATCCCGACCCACAAGAGAACTAATCATCATGTTCCATAGTTGCCACGGGAGAACTAATCATTCTGGCCCACCGAAGAACTAATTATCCTGTTCATAGCGCACCACCAGGGGAGGGCGAGTCGCCCTGTGGTCGTATGTTGCTCCAATAAGTACCCCAAGCCCCCTAGAGCTCTCAGAGCTCAATGCATGCAACATGAAGGACCCTTATAAGAAGGTCCCTTAACGACTCCAAATCATTCGGGAAAGTCACAGATTTAACCTTTCCCCGGGACTTTAACAAAATGTCTGTGACCTGTACATCAGTCTCAATGCGATGGAGCCTCCTCGCTCATCGACGTACCATATCGCAGATAAGGTATTATCTAATGTCTATCTGCTGGAGCAATCATCGAATATAAGCTTCCTCAATAATTGAATCCCCCCTCTGGTTGTCACAGAGAATCACAGTGGTATTCATCATGTGTACAAATAGCTCACTTAAGAGCTTCTGCAACCATGCAGCTTCACACGAGATCATACTCATAGCTATGTATTCAGTCTCGGCGGTGCTTATAGCAACCAACTTCTGCTTCCTGCTCATCCATGATATCGAAGCAGAATCCAAAGAGAACCAACACTGAGAAGTGCTCTATTGATCCTCCACACTGCCTACCCAGTGAGCATTCGAATAATCATGCAATTTCATATTTTTGGAAGTGTATCTCAATCCATGAGAGATTGTGCCCCGAAGATATCTCAAAATATTCATGGCACCAATCCAGTCAAGCTCAACCAAATATGAGCTCACCATGCTAATTGCAAACATATGTCCGGACGGAAGTTCACCAAGAACATCAACGCAAATGAATTTATGAAACTCAGAGGCATTTCCCAAATCTGGTCTGACATCACTACCATATAACTTCTGAAAGTTAAGATCCTCGAGGTAGTCATAGGCTTGCAGTTTATCATTCCACATCCAGAATCAAAGTCCCTCTTACTTCCGCAAATGAGAGGGTCTGCGCCTGTCAGAAACAAGTCGTCCTCATAAGATGCCGGTATGAGAGGTCTATCATCCACAACCTTCGGGCAATGGTTTAGATCAGTTTCACTCCTAGTGAATCTCAGCTTCATCAGACAGCTATCAATCCTCTCATACTATGCCCAAGTTGTTTTGCTTCAAGCCATAGAGGGCTTTCTTCCACCTGTATACATGAGATTCCCAATCATGAATCTTAAACTCCTCAATTTGTTCCAAACCTGTGGACCTGCTGCATGAGGGGAATGGTCCCCTTATAAGATTTTCCTTCAGTACATCTCAGACATGTAACTGCATGCTCTACTTGAATTCAGACATCCCTATCACCATTTGACTCACATCAGGTAGGCCCCATAAGTAGACCTCCGGTGTTATAGATGCGATATGTCAATTGACATGATCCCCAATGGACCATCCTGCAACTTGATACAAATTGCCAACTTTGAACCCATGAGAAAGAGAATCTTTGAAAATTATATTTTTTAACACGTACATTCCATCAATGAATGCCACCCTAAAACCTTTGACTTCCATTTCTGAGATGGACACCAAGTTCTTCTTGTGATCAGGTACATAAAAAAGATACTGTAAATGAATCGAGATACCCTTATTCAATTGAGAGTTAACATTTCCTACACCCTTTCTGGGATAGGTGGCATCGGCTCCAAGTATAATCCCACGATTTCCATCTCTACCAAATTAGAGAGTGCACCCATCTATCTGATGAAGTGCCTTGAAGCACTACAATCTATAAGCCAAATTCCCAAAGAATCTGAAGGAGAGGGTGAATACAAGATAACACTTCTTTATCTTATCAGAAACAACATTTAATTCTTCATACCTGGGGTTCCTTGCTTTCTATGAAGAGTCAGCCATTTCCTTGATGACTTGCATTACCTGTCATTCCTTTGATCATTGAAGATGCCCCTGGAATGATTGTTATCATCATCAGGTGATGTGCCCTACCATTCAGACACTCCTTCGCATAATGGCCGAACTAGTTATCTGCCTTTCCTTCCACCCTAAGATCCAGTCTTCCAATGAAGTGATCTTTAGGTAGGCCATATTCCTCTGTGCCATTCTAATAATATTCTCTGCTTCGACTTCACCCTTGGTGAATTTGAAGAGGGATGAGGAATCCACTGATCCTTTTGTCATTTCCCAATTGTCTTCAATGATTGCTCTTTCACTCATGCTTGGGCATTGTCTTCACCTCAGCTCTGATACCATGTTAATTTTAGGTATGTTCTATGCTTAGAGCAATTTATTTCAATTTTCACAGTTAGCTCCATATCTTTTCCAGAT
>APFE030847288.1:0-15146 GCA_000404065.3 Pinus taeda | reverse complement strand
TACACACAATTAGTATATAATTACAAAATATAATCATCGTAATGTGCCTATATATACACTAAATCTTATTAATGGAGGTTTATTTACAAATATATTTGTACATAAATTCACATGGATATGAACCATATTCCCAAGGAAAAGAGATAAATCCAAAGAGATATGACTTTTGAAACCAAGCATCACAACCAAGCAAATTATAAACCATTGAATATCTCTTGGAGAAGCGAAGTCAAACTTGGTGATCGAAAACAATGTGCAAAACCACTTGAGGACAAATAATCCTGAAGGATCAAGGAGAATAAAAAGCCATATAATGAAGATTAGAGAAATCATCAGTCAATCTAGTTCGATTTGAAGGGAAAATTTTCCAAAATTTATAATGGGGGGCATTCATTTTCGTCAAAATGCAAGGGAGTTGTTGGCAATTCAACAAAGCGATCATTAATTGGTCAGTACCTACAAATATTTCTAAGATTAAGAGTTTCATTGGGGCAACATAGTACCCGAGAAAAATGTATCCTCATTTTTTAGCAACAAACACACCACTCCACATGACAATAGATAGTGGAAATAGTTTTAGGGGGGGGGAGGGTCAACAAAGTCCTTTGAGGAGTTGAGAAAGAAAAATTATTCAAGCATTATTTCTTGCATTACCAAACTTGCAACATCCTTTCAAAGTGGAATAGTCTTGATGCAAACTTGTTATATTGTAATTTTATTATAAATATTAATTTTTTATGTGCTTATTAATTAAATTTAAATATGGTTATGACCTCGATCGGGGTGCAAGCTGGTGGTTGGGACAGCTTGGGGATAGTTATGATTAGTACCTCTGATTTATGTCCTGTCGCCCCCCACAGGCTCAAGGCGATGGTTGTGATGACCCTTGGCATGAGTGCATGCAAGGGTGGTGGGAAAGGTGGTAGGGAAGGTGGCGCGGTTGGATGTATAGGAGAGCACGATAGAAAAGTGGGTGAAGTTGGAGTGTTGGCTTGCAGACGCAAGAGGTGGTGCAGGAGAAAAGGAAGGCGACGACATCCTCGTCATCAAGCTTGGCGACGCGCTGCAATTGTATACAAGTATGTTTTTCGGCTTTCCTCCTACATTGCAATGACGTCTTGTTTGGGGTTTTGCTGGTGGGAGAAGGGGAAAAGTAGGAATGAGATTTGCTGGGGGGTTGAGAATTGTTGGTGGAAATGGGGTAGGCAATTAATTTCTTTTTCTTGGTTCTGTGTTTATATCTTGCACTTGTCGGGTATCTCCTTTGGCCTCTGTTGTTTTGACCCTGTGTCGTTTGGTATGGAGAACCTAGGTACTACAACCCATGGTTGGTGCGGGGGTTGGTTGTAGGAGGCATGTGGGTTGTGGAAATGAGACAGATGCTGGGAGAAGGGGGGAGCAGTCACAGCCAAACTGCCACAGCCAATGCACTTGTTGGGCTACTTTGAAAATCTACGGTGGATACAGAAATGATAGGGGATTAGAGTGGAAAGTTGGGTATGGAAAAGACATTGGAATCACTAAAATCTCCTGGGCTGAGGGGGAAGGGGTTACAATTACTGCTTGGCAATCTGTTGATTTGAGGTTGGGCTTACTTGCTTGGCCTTGGCAAGGGGATGCCTACCCAACTGTGACTAAAAGGTACTAGGTTTAGAGGAGGGGCATGACAGAGGGTTGCTAGAGGCAGGCCCCCTCCGGGGACTGGTTCTCCGTACATTTTGGCTCTAGCTCCGATAGTAAAAGGATAGGAGAGGAGTATGACCTCACCGTCAATGCACCTCATGGAAGGAACCAAAGCCATATTATATTCAATTATTTTTGATTAACAAATTGTCACTGTGAATAGGTCTTAGGAAATTCAGATATAGCTCGTCTTGCGTGAGGTCGTGGACGAGGAAGGTAGGGCCAGACCCTCAGGAAGGATAAGGAGCTGAGCACATCAGAGCCTCATAAGGGAATAAAAGAGATAGAACACCTTATCAGCGAGGCTGCTGAGGCTTACCATGAAGGTACTATTGAAGGAATTCAGAAGCTGCTAAAAGAATGAGAAGAGGAAATTAAGCAGGATAATGAGAATGAGGAGGATATGGAAAACTGGAGGACCCTAGTATTGGATCCGGGCAACACCAGAGGAAGAATTACACAGTTAAAACAAACCTTATACCTTTATTGGTTGATGAAATCCTATTGGGAAAATCTATGGAACAGATCTCGGTAGGCATGGTGGTTTCACTCTAAGGTATGCCGAGCTACAAGCAAGACCTACAAAAAATTCAATTCCAACTCCATAAGCAGGACATTAGGCTGGATAGAATCAAAAGACACATTCCATGCATCCTAGAACTAATGCCCAGATCAAAAATCAAGGACCTGAAACATGTGGAATCAACCTCGGAGGAGTAGAAGGACTAGTCATTTTCATATGTTTACTTTTGTTTTATATGCAGATAGCTTTTAATTTTCGTCACGCAAGTATATGTATAGATAAAAATAGAGAGTATGAGACATATATAGCTTGGTTAGAGAGATTAAAACTATATTGTTTTTGGATGACTTACAATGCGGATAGGTGGTCAACATACTTGGTTTCCCAACTGGGCAAGTTGAGGCCACCTAGCCAATCTATGTGGTGTAAATTTGCCTATGATTGAATGGAAAATGAAAAGGCCCTGCCAAGCTTAACAAAAAATAAAAATAAAAATAAAATATGGTTATGGAATCATTATTAAATATTTGTGTAGTGATTTATTATTATTATTTTTCATCAACTAGCTATTAGTTTCCCTTTGACCAAAAATATTTGAAACATATCCAAAGTTTAACATTATCAATTAAATTTTATTATTTTTTAACAATATTTAAATTCATATATCTAAAATACTATTGGTTCAATTCTTTCACCTCTTATTTTGTAATGATGACATATGTACTTCATTATTAATTTGAATTGTACAACTTAATGTACAACTTCCTCTATAAAATGACATATGTACTCCATCACTAATTTATTTTGTATAGTGGTATTTACTTTGTATATGCAGTAATACCTCTAAATCATGCAGGGTCCATCTATAAAATGACAGATGTACTCCATCACTAATTTATATTGTATAGTGGTCCCTAATTTGTATATGACCTCTCAATCATGCAACCTCCAGGTGTGACATATCGTAACCATGAGTAATTACATCGATAGGCGTTTCCTTTGCTAGCTTTGGGTGGGTAAACACTGTTCACCTTGCCAATCAGAATGCCTAGATTTCACCCTTCTAGCCAATAGAATCATGAAATGTGTTTTCCCTTCATCTTGCCATCTGTCCAATTTCTACCTAATTTATTTCTCCTCCAGAATTGTAAAAAAAATTCAAAGTTGCTGGCGATCACTAAGCGTTTATGGTCTGACTTATTGTATGACATGCCTGACATGCCATCCCTTCTCGCTATCCACCTGCACCTTCATACACTAGTTCCCATATCGATGTTGAATAAAGAAAACAAGTTCTTTAACAATTTTCTTAAGCAAGGTTCCAAATAGGACCAGTCGTGCCCTGCCATGTGATCCAGTAGCAATTAATCATGGGGAGCAAGGGATGGTTCAATCAACAAAATGTAAAGGCTTGATGGGTAGTTATTTGGCAGAAGGACGCCATTCCAGCATGGAAGCAATAATTTCTTTAACATTATGCTCAAGCAAGGCTCGAAAGAGGACCAACCATGCCATGCCATGTGATCAAGGAGAAATCAATCACGAGGAGCAAGGGATGGTTCGATCAACAAAAAGTAAAGGCTTAATGTGTAGTTGTTTTCCAAAAGGACACCATCCCAACATGGAGGGTTCTTACACACATTTAACCAACATGGAAATTTAACCAACATGGAGTTATGCATCTATCACACGTCATAGAAACTCTTTTAATGTAATATGGTGAAGCAACTTGCAAATTGTTTCACAGCATCCACCGAAGGCTAGTTTCACAACATCCATCGAAGGCCAATTTCACAGCATCTGAGGGATAGGAAGAGGTACCTTCTGTCTACTTCCCTTTGTAGTGTTTGTTTTTCTTATGCCTATTAGTGGTTTTATACACCCAACCTTCTGTTTCATATCATTGAATTATTTACATTTTTACTTCAAAAAAATATAGTCTCTTTTAAAATGTTTACAGATATAGCATTATCTATTTGTTTAGTGATATCCTTTCAAACGTCATTTTTTAGACAATGAGACAAATAACAATAAAATTCCTATTAGCATCTTAACATTCTATGTGCCATAGTCTATCGACTCTCGGCAATGACCTACAGCTATGATTGGAAAGACCTCATATCTCTTTCTTCTGGATAGGCCTCCTTCCTGTCTATGATTAACTTTGATTGGCATAGTTATGATTAACCCATCCTCCCTAAGGTCGGGGTTCTTTCGTCTATATCCTATCTCTAAAATTCGCCTCAGTTGAGACTTCGTCCCTCAATAAGATATGAGATACTAAATTGACTAAAATGCCTATTAGCATCTTAACATTCTATATGTCATGGTCTATCGACTGTTGACTCTCGACAATGACTTGAAGCTACGATTGGCAAGACCTCCTATCTCTTTCTTTTGGCTATCCCTCCTTCCTATATATGATCAACTTTAATTGGCACAGCTATGACTGACCTATCCTCCCTAAGGTCATAGTTCTTTCATCTATATCCTGTCTTTAAAATTTGCTTCGCCTCAGTTGAGACTTCGTCCCTCAACAAGATATGAGATACCGAATTTACTATACATCACTACCGAAAGACTATGATATATGCGCCTTATGATGAGCCATGATACATTTAGTTTATGAACCATGAGAATTGCTCTAGTCAAAGAGGACATGTGCTAAAATTAAACTTGAATACCCATCTTATTGCAGCTGAGATTGATGACATTCACAAGATAAGCTAAAATTCTAACAATGGAACCCCATCTCTGCTGAAAACACATCCAACCAGACTAGTTACTTATTCCAAGTGACACACTGTATTTTTCCTGGAAGGTGTGAAGCAAGTTGTCGGGCATTGACCGAGGAAGGTGAATAGAAGATTGTATGTTGATAAGGTCGGCATATTTTAAGCTTTAGATGATAAAATGTTGATTATGTGTCACATCCATACTTTCCAGATAGACCAAAAAATACAAGCATAAGGTTGTGGCACTTTAATGGAGTTGTAGAGTGTCAACAATGTTCTTCTTACATAGTTGGCACAATAAATTTTTAAAAATGCCCAAGAATGCCATTTTTACTATGTTATTATCCTGTACTTGTTGCAAAAATTCACTTATTGTTAACTACCAAAAAAATCAATGTTAAGAATGAATGTTTTCTGACACCCCAAACACATTCGTTTTCCAGTGATGGAAATAAAAACCACATGTTTTCTTATTGTTTTGTCATCATGAAAGTTTAGGATATTATATGGACTGGAAATCAACCAAAAGCTAGAGCAAGACTTTCCATGATTGACTTGAAATTATTAGGCACACAGTTTGGGACCAAACTTTCGCTCATGTAAGATAACTAGAATACTTCACTCTGTAGTGTTTGTTTTGCCTTCCTCTGTAGACTCTGCTCTTCAAAGCTTCTTCTTTGCCTTTTCCAAAATTGCTTGTGGCTCTTTGCACAAATATCTTCTTATCACCTTGAGGGCAAGTGGTAAAGCCATACAGACTGCTTCAACCTACAACAATTTTCAGTTAAACATGTTAACCTTCTGCAGAAATATATATCATTACAACTTTTGCTTGACTTATATCACAACACACTATGGTTGTCAAATATCCAATTTTAGACCTATAAAACCATTTATATGTCAAAGGGATAGAAAATCAATATAGATTTGAACACTTTATAATAGGATTCCCAAGAATGTTATTTTTACTATGTTATTATCCTTTACTTGTTGAAAAAATTCTTATTATTAACTACCAAAAAAATCAATGTTAAGAATGAATGTTTTTTGACACCCAAAACACAAATTCATTTTCCAGTGGTGGCAATAAAAACCGCATGTTTTCTTATTGTTTTATCATCACGAAACTTTAGGATATTATATGGACTAGAAATCAGCCAAATTCCAGAGCAAGTCTTTCCATAACTGACTTGAAATTATCGGGCACACGGTTGGGGACCAAACTTTCGCTCATGTAAGATAAATGGAATACTTCACTCTTTATTTTTTTCTTTGCCTTCCTCTGTAGATTTTTCTCTTCAAAGCTTCTTCTTAAACTTTTACCAAAATTCTTGTGGCTTATTGGTGAGCTCCAGTATTGCAGCAATAACGCTGCAACTCCTGGGACTCCCTTCTTTACTTTTATCAACCTGGTAGTTCGTAACAAACTTGGAAGCGACGGTGTTGTATGCATAAGTACTAGCTCTTGCCACAACTGTCACTTGGTCAGTTGGCACAAGTCCGCTAGGGGCTCAAGCCAACTTCTATGAGCTTTGAGAAGAAGCTTGTTAACTGATGGATGGAAGCTAGTCTCGAAGGAAGCTAATCTATTTGCGAAAAGAAATTGAGAAACTGAAGGAAAACGCAAACCCTAGCAAACCCTAATTCTACCAGCTAGTCCTACTGACACAAAGAAGAGAATGCAAGCTACTGAAAGTGATGCCATTACTTCTATGAAGGTAAAATGCATGTGTCTAGACTACCTCTATCTGAAGAAAACATCTTTTTGTATTTTTGAATAAGTCATCAGTTTCATCATGCATAGGCTTTCACTGTTCTTGACTGTGCAGGGGTGGATCGATGACGAAAAATGCTTGGAAGAGCTCAAGAAGGTGCAGAGAGGGCCTAAGGAGTCCCTAACACCCTTCCAGAGAGTTTCACAAAGTATGGCTATCAAGAAACCTCATTTGTGAGCTTCTACAGGAAGTATGCAAGGGTTCTACAGGATGTTCAGGAATTTCTACAAGATGTTCAGAAATTTCTACAGGATGTTTAGAAATGGGATTTTGGAGGATGGATGAGTGAGGGAAGATGAAGGAACGAGTATGGAGGTAGGATCAGGGTCTGAAGTGGCCCAAGGACCGGTGGATGGAGTTGGGAGAAGGTGTAGATGGCTGGATTGGCTCAAAGAGCTGAAACAATGGTTGCACAAAAAGGTAGGGTTACGTGGGCAAGATGAAAAATGTGAGACAAGAAAACCAGTTAGGAGATGGAACAGATGGTTCTGATGAAGCTTGGGTGGATGAAGAAGTGGAAGAGATGCTCTACACTGTGTACTTTCAATTGAACCAATAAAGACTTGCAAGTAATCAAAGTCCTAGTTACCAACCTAATCTAATCTAGCTAACAATAAAGTGAATGAACAGTAGCTTTATTTGCAAGGGAAGCATATACATCAACTATGCAATGAAACATTTCAAATATCTGAACATGTAGCCAACTTCTGCAAATGGAAACCGTACACTAGCGATTGCATGGCAAAGCAAAAATAGTGTTTTTGTTTGGGACAGCAAAGTTACTTCGATTCCAGCCCCTGATCCTATGAGGGAGAGGTGAAATCAAAGGTGTTTGTTGGCCTTTTTCTGGAGATTTTTCCCTGTTGGTATCCTACCAACCTATTCTAAACATCAGAACCATTTCTAACCATAAACAGTGACCTAGTTAATCAACACAATTTAATCTACCTAACAGAAATATGTTTGCAAATGCATAAAAGGAAAAACAACGATGCATAAAGGAAAGATAGTAGTACATAAAGGAGGCCTTAGCTCTCAGGTTGGGCCCAACCCTAAGAGCTATGGCTCCTATAGAGAACTCAAAGCTGATATAAAATAGGACTGCTTGTCATAATAAAAAAATAGTCATCAACCAAAAGTTATGCCACAATGGCTACAAGAAAATGAGCTGAAAGTGACAGCACTATAGTGAAAAAATGCAATGGTTTCAAAAGTAAACTATGAAGGCTGAGGCCTTCTTATTTATACATCACGAGGGCCCTAGTAGGCCTCCTAAATTCAAGGGACTCGGCTGTCCCAACTGTTAGTAGATAGTCCCTTTTCCAAAATCTGCTTGGCTGCCTTCAAGATCCGTTTTGGTGGCCTGTGAGCTCGGAGCTGAGGGTGGAGATCCCAAGGAAGGGCTATTTAGTGTTAGAGACAACCCCCCTATGAATCCTCACCTCAAGCTTGACTGTCACCTAGTCCATGATTGCTCGGTTTTGCTCCAACATGTGTCCAGAAAACCTGAAATAAGCACGTGTTAGCCTCCTAGGTAGAGTGACTACCCTTATTCGTTCAAATGACATAAACATACTAAAAAATAATGCATAATCTATGAAAAATGGAGGATTGAACAAGGATTGAACAAGGATAATTAGGCAAAATGAGCCATATAAGTTACCCAATTTGGGGCTCATCATCACCCCCCTACTAAATGGGTTGCTCATCCTCTGAGCAACTAGTCCAGCTCCTCGTCCTTAATTGCTTTGATTGCCTCCCTCACATCCTAGGCTTCTGAAGTAATATCTTCTTCACTGTCATGGAATCCGGCCTTCCTTTCCACCTCTTCCCACTTCTTATGCTCTTCTTCTTCTGTGCCTCCTTCTAGCAACCCCAAAAGCATAGGTGAACTTAGCTTGAGGGGTATCCAGCTGGCCTGAAGGTTCTGCATAGAATTTTTGTAGAGAGGCACTCGTGCCAAGGCCTCCCTCGTTCTAGTTGGGGTGTGGTATTCCCTGATTTTGAGGCTGTGGGACAATGTGTTCCACCTACGGGTGCAAGCATGAACACAGTTGTCCCCCAATAGTCACTCCATATCCTCAAAATGTGCTATGGCCTGAGCCTGATGATCCATGTACTCTAACAGGGCCTGAGAGTCGGTTGCTAGGTGCTGGTGGGCAGATATCAATGCTGAGGGATCCCCTGGCTCTGCTCTAATCAGAAGTGGTTCCTGTAGTTCTCGGTCCATGACATTTCTGACCTCTGCCACTCTCTTTTCTTCATGGTTTAGCCATGAGGTCATGGTCATAAGCTGCATGTCCCCTACTGTTATGTTGGGGTCCCACGAGGCCATGTTGGGAAGGGCCAAATTATGAAGGTAGAACTCTGATAGCTTGGCCTTGTCTTCTGACGAACTGCTGTTACATAAAGCCATGAATTGTTGGGGGTTTTGGATTTGAGTGATACCCCTCTGTGCTAAAGTGTTGATCTGAAATTGCAGCCACTGATCCCTGAGGTATAGGGTGTAGGATTTGGCTGGCTACCTACATTGCAGAGCTTCCATTGCCCAACTGGCCATGCAGGCTAGTTGGGCCTCCTTCTCTTGTATCTGTTGTTTTAGAGACTGTATCTCTAGGCCTGCTTGCAATTCTCTTTCCTGTAGTTGCCGGTTTAGTGCCTCAAGTTCAACTTGCATTCCTTCTTTTCTCTGAGGTTCTTCTGTGGTGTCTTTGGTTGTTGTGGCCTCCTCCTGTTGCTTTTGTTCTCCCAAGAGGTGAGGCCTGTCTTCTTTCCTCTGTCCATGTAGTTGTAGCTGTTGTCTAAGCAGCTCATTCTCTTCTCATAGCTTGGCCTGCTGGTAGCTCTCCACATGCCGTACCCTTGCCAATTCTCTTTGGGCCTCCTTGAGATTTTCCTCCAAAGGACCTATATCTACCACCCCCTTGGATTTAGCGATCTTCATTCAAGTGTGGGTCCTTACTCTTTCTTCCTCTAGTGCTAGGAAAAGTGGCACTGTGAATTTTTGAGGAATGATTTTCCCGGCTTCTAAGAAGTTATAATAAGAGCCTAGGCTAGGCTGGGGGCTTGGTTCCATAATGGTATCAGCCTTCTCTTCCTCCCATGATGACTTGGCTACTTTTTCCTCCATCTTTTCGGTCTCTTTCAGCGTAGCCAATGTTTCCTGTAGAGCAGCCTTGGCATCCTATAGAGAGGCCTCCGAGTTCAATTTCTCCATCCTTTCCTTCCATGTGGATGTCTTCGGGCTTCCTCGCTTATATGTTATGGATGTCTTTTGTTTGGATGGGGTGTCTTCAACTGTAATTGGTCCTTTGGACTATTTCTCCTTTGGTCTACCAGTTTTAATCCTTGTGCTTCTTCTCGCCTTAAAATACATGGAAGGCTCCCTCTTCCTCTTTTCTTTCTGCTTTGGAGATGTGCTGAGGGCGGCCAGCATAGCTGCTGCCTCCCTAGCTAGAATCTCAGGAGATTCTTCCTTCCCTTGCCCTTTTTTTAGACTTCCTGTAGAAAGTCCTGTGCTGACTGGTTTTTGGCTTCCTGTAGAAGCAGTTTTTGGACTTCCTGTAGAAATGGCCTTCTGGCTTCCTATAGAACCAGTTGGCACTGTTTTGGCCTGCTTAGTTGGGGGTGCCTTTTCCTTTAGCTTGGTTGTGGCTGCCTTAGGTGTGCCTTCACTTTCTTGGACTTTTTCAGTCCTTTCTGCCCTGCTCTGCAATCTTTTCTCCCTAGGTTTTTGTGTCATTTTTCCACCCACCGTTTTGGCCTCAGCAACTTGGCCTTTCTCTCGTGTCTATTTCTGTCCTTGCTTTGGTGGTTTGCCCGGGGTTACCTAACCCTTGGCTTTATTTTCTGCCTCAATGTGCTCCTTCTCCTCGCTGCTGGAGGAAGGGAGTTCCTCGGCCAAAATTCGGATGTCATCATCCTTAGACATATTTCGAAAAATTTCCCAGGAGAGAGGGACAGTGTAGGTATGGAGTGCATCTTCTACTAGGAGCTTGATAAGCCCATGATGGGCTAGCTGGTCTGGTGTCCCCTCCCTCAGCTTTGTGGCACACTCAATCAAGGATTGCAGGAGGAAGTAAGGGATGCTCAACTTTTGTTCCGTGGGCAAATCCATTTGGTGCCTGAGTTCAGTTAGCAAACGGAAGTGATAACCATATACGATGCTGAACCACCCCTCACAGGTAATATATTTCATAATTTGAAGGCTGACTTCGCTCCAAAATGGCTGTAGGCTGGTTCTTCAGACCCCATTCTTATCCTCTGAAAACTGTTCCTCTAGTAAGAAGGATTCCTTTTTAGCCTTTTGGCCCAATTTCCTCTCCTCTTTATCCCAGGGTACCCCCATTGGTAGATCAGTGACTTTTCTAATGAGTTGTGGGGTGAGTTTTAGGGTCAACCCTCTAAAGTTGACAGTGGCTAGTGTCTTTGATTTAGGCTTCAGGGACCTTAGGAATTCCTATGTTATTTCATCATCGTGACCTTGAATTTTGTCACAAAAGGTCATCCAGTTTGCACGGGAAAATAAGTCTACCACCTCAGGAGTTTCTCGTAGTTTCTTGGAGTCCGAGGGTTCCTTTCTGATAAACCCTCCTGGCATGGTGAAAAATACTCTGTTTTGGCTTGCGATTTGAGCAGAAAGGGAATTCTATGTGTGTTTCCTCCTCATAACGTTGAAAACGGTATCTGCAGGCCACTTCGTATCAATTCCCCGGTTTTAAAACTTGACTGCCCGTGTACAGAAGGACGACTTGGGTTTCTCTAAACAGAGTGCAGAGCTAAATTTCCAGCATACACATAATCATGTAAAATTCACAGTTTTTTCACCGGTTAGCCTTGACAGTGTCTCAACTTCTCTACAGGAGGAATTTACCTCAGGACCCATGGAGAAAATCTTGGACACAAACCAACGAAGACAATTTCATGCAACCACAAGTAAACTGCTATTTGGATTCACAGACAGACTTGCTTTTAAATTTTTTCTACCCCAACACGTCGAATTCACCACCTTTTGAAATATCATGCATGGGAATGGTGTGTTCGGGCCTACCTCTTTGAAAATTTCCACCCTCGACGTAGACAGTCCAGGCTTCTTCGTAATGCCGGGTTTCTTGTAGCGCACCTTCCTGTAGAAATATTTTCCGGCTTCTGGAGGACGTCACGATGGTTTTGGGCAAGTCTAAGATGCAGAAGGATGTTGGAACAGGCTGAGAAGCTCGGGCTAACAACTTGCAGAGGAGGAGGACGCGTACTCTGCTGCAAAAATGATTGCAAGTGCAAATGATAGCGGTTCACCGTGAGTTATTCGACCGGGCAATTTGAATTGTTGCGTAATTCATGGCGCGGGGGTGAGCTGTCTAGGCCGATCCGCTAGCCAACGTCACATCCATCATTCTTCAATATGTCTCTGACCGCCAAATCCTTCCTTCTGCCATTCACCGTCGCCATTTCTGTCACACTGTCGATTCTCCCCGACTGAACACTTCCCACGTGTCAACTGCCTGTCTTTTTGGCATAACCGAGCTCGTTCAGATCCCACGAGGCCATCCGACTGGCTGTGGGTGGCCAGTTGACTGGCCACCAAACTTGTTCAATCCGCCCATTTCACAGTCATGCAAATTTTAGAGTATAGTTCATGCAATTCGACGAATAAGGTTAGAAACTTACCTGTGTGGCCGTGGACATGTTTTGCAGGCTTCGGGACGTGGGATGCTGGATTTGCTTGTTGCTGCTTCGTGCACGGGTGCTGGAGCTCCTCTTTCATTGGCTGATGCTGGATACAAGACTTCGGGACCTGACCCTCTGGTGGTAAATGCTGCATGCACTGGCTTCTTTTTATTTGATCTGCTGGTGTCTCCATAGTATGTGCTCCAGCCAGATCAGCTGCTACAGGATTCCTGTAGGACATCCTATAGCCATTTCTCCTCCTGGGATGCATGCTGAAAAAAATAGGGTTGCGTTCACGGATGAAGGGTCCTGATGGAGCCTTGACAGGTAAAATGTGCGTGCCTATGCATGCTTGATTTGTCACTTTGAAAAAACAAATTTTAATCTGAGGAAACAGGACTCTTGTATGACTGTGCAGGAATATTCAACCAGATTGTGGCAATGGTGGTGGAAGGAGATGAAACAAGTGGAGGATGGAAGAAAAGAGTGGTTGCATGCCTCATCAATAGATTTCAAGCTTCAAATCCCTCTCCATAATCGATTCTGGCCTACCCAAAGGCTCTACAGGATGTTTCGTGTAGAAATGCAGAACTTCCTGTAGAAAGTCCTGAAACTTCCTGTAGAAGGTTGAACCTCGACCAGATTATGTCTGAATCCTGAAAAAAATGAGTTTCCATGGAGGGAGTGTATGTGAGGATGCCTGGTAACTTGGTAGGGACCCCTGTCCTTGTTTTGGGAGGCCTCCTCTCTGCACTGTATTCCTGCAGCCTGCAACAATTCTTCAGGGATTAAACTTGCTTCTTTTTTCTCTGTTTCTTTCTTCTTTTTCTTTTTCTTTTTTTTTTCCTTTTCTCCTTTTTTTTTTTTTTTGAGAGAGAGATGCAGGGGTTCCTCCAGGAGGTTTTCACCCCTGACTATCTGCCTTGGGTGCCTCAGAGAGGTTTTCACCCAAGGGTCTTTTTATTCCAATTCTTTTTTTCTGAGAGACAGTTAGGGCGCCTCAAGAGGTTTTTCACCCCTACCATCTTCCTTGGTCCTAGAGAGGTTTTCACCAAGAATATTTTTATTATATTTTATTATATTATATATATATATATATATTATATATAATTGTATATATATATATATATATATATATTATTGATGATGCTCAAGGTGTGGCTGGAACAGAGGCATAACCCTTCTCTATTACTAGCACTGATTTTTCCACAGTTTCGATGAACTCCTGCCTCGAAAGGGGTTTCCTGTAGATCTTCAATCAATGCCCATTGACGAGCATGGGGATGGCTTCTTCATCAATGGTCCAGATAAGGACAGAACCATTGTCATTGCACTTCTCCACTGCATATGGCCCTAGCCATCTTGTCCTCAGCTTCCCTTTGAAATCCTTATGTCTGGAGTCGTACAGCAGTGCCCAATCTCTTGGCTGGAATTTTTTTTCATTAAGGTGCCGATCATGCCATATCTTCCTCTGAAGTTGAACCACTTCTAAGTGGAGGAGGGCCTACATTCAGTGTTCATCTAACCCATTTAGCTGCAATAACCTTTCACATTGAGCATGGCTGAGATCTAGGTCCAGCTGAGCTGCCATCCTCAATGTGTTGTACTCGAACTCGATTGACAGCAAAGCTCTCTTCCCGTAGATCAGCTCATAAGGTGTGAAACTGGTTGTGGTCTTCCAAGTGGTGTTGTAGGCCCAAGTGGCCTCAACCATGTGATCTTCCCAATCCTTTCTGCTGTTGCTCACCACCTTAGTCCAAATCCCTTCTAATGCTCTATTAGTGACTTCCACCTTCCCATTTGCTTGAAGATGATATGGGGTGGAAGTCCTATGCTTGATCTTGTGATGAGCAAGCAAGTCTTCAATTAAGTTGGAGGTGAACTGGCTCCCTTGATTGGTGACTAACTCTCTTGGGTAGCCAAATTTGTAGAAGATGTTTTCTCTTAAAAACTCAGCGACCTTTTCTTTTGTCGCTGCTTTGATTGCCTTGGTTTCTGCCCACTTTGTCAGGTAGTCTGTGCACACAATGATGTAAGACCTTTGCCTCGAAGGAGGGTTGATAGGACCCACAAAATCCATGCCCACTTCTCAAATGGCTCGAGGGTCACTTGAGGTTGGAGAGGCATTTTTTCCCTTGGGGTCAGTTTCCCCATCCTCTGGCATCGGTCACATTGGTTGATGTATCTTCTGACATCTTGATGAAGAGTGGGCCAATAGTAGCCTGCCTGTAGAATTTTGAAGGCAGTCCTCTTTGCTGCAAAATGGCCTCCACAGGGTCCATCGTGACATGTTATGAGGATGTCAAAGACTTCCTCCTCCCTGACACAATGCCTCAAGATCTGATTAGGGCCAAGTTTGAATAGGTTGCCCCCGATCCAAGTGAATGGGGCACTCTTCCTCACGATTCTTCTCTTCTCCTTTGAGGATAGATGCAGAGGGAACTGTGCTGAGACCAAGTAATTTGCTATATCAGCAAACCATGGAGAAAGTACTGAGATAGAAAATAGATGTTCATTTGGCATCTGGTCATCCACTGTTCCTTCTTCACCTGTAGGAAAATCCAATCTAGACAAGAAGTCAGCAACAACATTTTCTTTACTTGGTTTGTCAACGATAGTAAAATCAAATTGCTACAATAAAAGTAACCATCTAATGATACGAGCATTTACATCAGGCTTATTCATTAAATATCTAATTGTAGCATGATCAGTATGTACAAATGTTTGATAGCCAGTGATGTAGTGTTGGAACTTGTTCAGGGA